>JAQIWO010000558.1:0-13568 GCA_034695405.1 Entomobrya muscorum | reverse complement strand
CTTAAGCAGGATGGTAGTCATTTATATAAAATGTATTGAACTATTTTTTCAGATTTTTTGTAATTTTTACAAATTTTATGTTTCATATTGTTTCCAAGGTAAAATGCAGGAATTAAGATGAAATAAGTGCCTTACGAGCGATTTACTGAATGCAGTTTAAAAAAAATTTGTAACGTTTTTCTTTCATTTTTAAACTCACCTCGCGTACTGCTCATGGCGTTTTTGTTTGCTTCACTAATGATGTCCTAAATATTCGAATCCCAGGTGGTATACACCTGTAAAGGAATTGAATTATACGAGTTTAACGGTAGCAGATGTTGAATGACTTCTGCCAATGTCTTTTTTGCAAGAAACTATAAAAGTTTAATTACGTGTTCTACGGCACCAGATGATCATAAGTAGGTTTATACTGTTTAATAGTTCTCTTTGAAAGCCAATTTATATAAAATTGGACACAGATTGTTTTGTTAAGTTTATTTAATTGCTTAGTTTGCCCATATCGTTTGCAGCATTTAATATTCGGTACGAGTAGAAAGTATGAAGATGCGAAGTACTTTTTAACTATGATTCCGACATAGCATTCAATGAACAGGTGTTCTATATCTTATTTTTGTGAGCAAACACTACATTACTTTAGTTTTAGAGCAACTCATTATTTTTAAGTATTTTAAGTACTTCATATAAAAAAAATTTCTTATATTTATCGTAAAATTGGACTGTAGCAGAAATGAAAAAACCATAATCAATGGTAAAGACGTATAAAACTAGAATACAGAACAATATTGCAGTGCATTAGGCATACAGAAATTTGCAAGTCTTCATCAATTTAACCTCAACCATGAAATTTGCCAATAAATGTTTGCTTTTTCTCTTATTTTCTAACGACTAGGTAAAGTGTAGTACCAAAGCATTAAAGTACACTACATATATCATAAATTTGTTTTAGTCAACTTCTATCATTCTTGGAAGCTTACGAATACATTATTACATTCCAAAAAACCACTTTGTCGTGATGATACAAGAAGAACCTTACATTTATTTTAATAAATTATATAAGAAAAAAGTAAATAAAAATGATCTAATAAAACGACATGTCGCTTTGATTAAGGAGTTAAAAGCTAGCACACTTTCACTACAAAGGCTTTTGACGATTTGTGTCCATCATTTTATGAAAAAAACCCATACGGTTTCTCAGAGTTTAATTTGTTTTTCGGAAAGCAGCAACAATGAGATCTTTGGAGGGTCTTTGTGTTTGCTGCTTTGTTGCATAAAGAAACTTAAATGGTCTTGAAAATAAGGTTTTATTAGTGTGACGAGTATATTTGTTTTCTATTGAGTTCCAACAAGATTTTTATAGTTACAACTTACATATTCTTTAATGCCATGCCAATATTTACTATTTTGCTGCACTAGTTTGAATGCCTTTGTAAAGTACATGCTTTTTTCTCTGGATTTCGTTGAGTGTACTGGCCAAGCGCCAAAAAGCTAGGAAAACATTTTTCAAGGATGGCTACTCGTTTTTCCAATTCTTTCTGCATGACTTCCTTTTCAACACAAAAAGTAATGTAGTATTTTTTCCAAATGAATGATACAAAAGAGAGAAAATCAGCACACCCAACACTTTGAAAGCATCTGGAAATGATCAAAACTGGACGTGACGAGTCATAATGCTTGGATTAGATTGCGGCTTACAAGTACTATGTGCTTGCTGCTGCTTTTATGATGCTGGCTCATGTAGTGACATTCTCGCTTATAAAATACATAAAAGGATTTTTGTTCTTTTTAGAAATTGTGAATAGAAAATATGCAGTATTTGAATCCACGACATTTGCTTTACATTTAGGCCTTATATTTTTTGGAAATCTGGTTTTATCTTTTTTGGTGAATTCGTCTTTTAAAAGACAGCAATTCTTTGGGAAAAGCAGAATACATACAACTTTTCTTGTTAGTGTCGAACAATAAAAGGTTTTTTTTATTTTTTTTTATAAATTGCAAAGGCTAAGTCGTGTTTGGTTAATAGAGTGTTTAAGCAAGGTAACCAAGGTATAACTATGAAAGGATAATATAAAATGTACAAGATCTATTGTAACCGAATGTCCCTTATTCTTGTATGTCTTCATTGCTTTTATCAAAAAGAAAAATACCGAGGCGCAATACGAAGGCCTGCAATTTCGGTTAAAGGATTTAGAATTTACAAATATATATGAAGTTATAAAGTAGTAGTAAAATAAAAATAAATTGTGTACTTGATTTATTTAGGCATAAGACAAAACCTACATGCTTCACAAATAAGCACAAAGAACTTAATTATCCGTAACCAGCCCGCTATGCTTGCAGTAACATAAGTTGAAAAACTGTATTGAACTATTTATAAAGAAACAGGTCATAAGCCAAACGTGTAGAGTTATTAGTCACAATAGAACAGGAGAAAACATGACTTTGCCATTATGACATTGAAAGGGAGCCTATTGAAGATCTCGCATGAGTGATTATGTGAAGCTTAAAAAGCAAAACCTAGTTTCTAAAACCTAGATTGTACGAATTATTCGTTATGTCATTTATTTAGGGTTATTCTGGTTGGCAGCGTTATATTATATGAATGAATATTAGGACCAAGGGCCAGCGTACTTTCAATTCATACTGATATGAGCGTTGCAAAGTAAAAGCACTGTTTTAGCGTAAAAGTAGTCATAATGAAATTTGTTTACTTCAAAATATCCAATAATAATATAGACTTAATTAATACTAATATTATGGTCGTTTTTATAAAGCATTTTTCAATAGAACTCGCATTAGCAAACATTTTCATGCTGTGGGCATTTTCTACCATTGTAAATATGAAAATTATTTTTGTGGCTGCATTAATTACAAAATTGTTTGCATGCAATGATAGTAATTTTTCATGCCTATCTCAACTGATTTTTCTAAAACCCCATTATTACAAGCTCATCTAACATATCTGGCCTTGTTCTGTCAAACGATCGAGAGAAACCTTTATTGGCTTTATGTGGAAAGTTTGTCGGATGCTAGTTTTGTTGATTATGACAATTATATATGCTATTTGCAATTCAGTATTGAAGAGTCATTGTTAATATACGTACACTTTCGAACGTATATGTTTCAGTGACTGGAAAAGAATAACAGTAAGATTTCCTATAAAATCTTGTTCGAAGCAAAAACAATAGTTTTCGTCCTCAAAGACTTTTGTCATCAGATCTGAGACAAACAATATGATCTGGAAACGACTTAACTTTTTTGATACAAAGATCGCAGTTTTTCTGAGCCTACTCGTTTGTAACTGTATATCCTTCAAGTTTCAAACAGAAAGAAGAAAAAATCAAGAGCTGCAATTTCTTTACTACATCATAACTGGACTAAGGTGATGGCGATATAGATATGTAATGTTCACAGAAGTGTGAAGGAAGGATGTGAAGGTAAATCTTTGGGGAATTCTAAGGTATGCAACTCGGTATGATGCTGCTAGGAGATAGTACCACTGACACCATTCTTAACAACTCCAAAAGAAAAGTAAAAAGCTTGGGAAAAAGTAGCCAGGAAATGGCTCAGGTAGGCAAACCCAAATGTCTCTTGGCTTAAGTACATTTGACTCAAGTCATGAGCATCCGCTAAAATAACCGCGGGTCTTTATACAAGCCTAACTGAAGTGAGAACACACTTATATTGTGTGTCTGTCACCTGAGCTCGCGATACCTTCTCGAAGTTTTGTGAACACATACAATATAATATATTATGCTGAGTGACTCAAGAACAAAGAAAAGGAGGAGTAGGTATATTAATGGATGCAGTATTGAAAGTGACTACCTGACTACCTCAAACTGCTGCTGGGGGAAAGATGGAGTGAACAAAATAGCCATCAAGGCATGCCATTCGCCGCTCGGATACTTAAGGTCAGCTTACTTTTGTATAAAAAAAGTTGCAGGAATTGAATGAAGTCTTATATGTTCATAAAAGTTGAAAAGGAGTATCCGCATTTGTGAGTTCAACTTTTGAAGCTGATCCTACCTTAAGTTCATATTACAACAGAAGAAATAATAGAGCGGTAGGTTATGTTCATTTGTTGGTATGGAATGAGATGAGAATCGGGAAAAAGTTCATACGTGGAGATTTTCGAAATAGTGTGCTGCAAAAATTTATGTGGGGTAGGTAAGTTAGAAGTCTCTTAAAACATTAGAGACAAATTAAGTGTGTGATAAACACCGAAAAGAATTATATTTAATGGTATAATTTCTCACGAAATGAAAAATCTTAAACGTGTAAAACTTAGTAGTTAGCATTTCTTGCATTTGATAATTTTCCACAATTTGTTTCAAAACACTCCTCGTAGAAACTTGATAGAATTGTCTCCTCTTGGAATTTTTTGCCTGGTAGTGAAGAACTCGTTTTAGGTATAAAAGCAATACATCTGTCACGCGTAACAAGAGTCATCCGGGATATCTGTAAATTCACACTTCACATCACAAGTGGTTCATTGGGCTGTGTTTCATGTGCATGTATGTATAACAGTTATAAACATGGACATTGCACGGAGCATAATCAAAAAAATTCAATAAAGATTAAAAGAAACAGCAAGAATATGTGACTTTTCCTCTGGAATTTAATAGGCGAGAATGAATAATATGTTGTTGATGATATCTCAAAATTGTCATAATTTTAACTAAACTCATCATGTTAAATGATTTCACGTATTTATATTTCAAATGAATGTGGATGTCTGAGCAATCGGTTCAATTGATACTATAATTTGTATTCACTTATGGAGAACAATCAGACAATGATTACTTGGAAATACACTTGGATTACACAAATTAATGAAACAGTTAATCCCACGGTTTTTTTAATGATGTAGTCAAGAAATGCCTTTGGAGTTCGAAAATATATTCCTATTGCTGGTATTGTGTAAAGCTTACGGTCTGGAGCAAAACATTCATATGCCGACATGTGTCGGAGAAACATGAAAAAGTGTTGAAGCAGTAAAGAGTTCGAGATTCAGTGACAACCTGATACTTAAAATAGCCGATATAAAATAAAAAAGAAGAAAGTAAGTTGTGAGAAGGATCTACTTTTGCTTTCTCCTCTGGCACGCTGATATGTATAAATACCACCTAGAAAACACATCAGCTTTATTCTATTTGCTCCTGCTGGGAACTCAAAGGTTTTTCACTGAATGCAAAAAAAATCAACACGATTTAGTCATGAGTCACAAGGGGAAGGAATGAATGTTTTCAGTCTTCATGGTACGATATAAAAAATAATAGTGTACATGTTGTGCTGTGTTGTGCCCGAAATTGTATTTCTCTTTCTTTCGATAAATGGACAGACGGCATTGCGGTGGTAGATGAAAATAGAAAGTAAATACATGAGCAGAATTGTAGTCGTGTTGTAGAAGCTTGGTAATTATATGGCAATGCATACGCTTTATAGCCATGTATAAAATGAAACGGGTGTCTGATCTTCGAACATTGAGGATAAGCCTTAGTTTTTTCCAACATGTCGCCTCGACCTTCGTATGTTGCATGTTTGCAGCCAAGCCATGCAAAAGTAGTGTAAAATATCTCAGACGTATGCATACAATACAACCCATAAGAAAGCTGAGGCAGCATTTAAATTTATGCATTATGCTCGAACCATTAAACAACTTTGAAGCAGCATTGCTGTCGACTATCAGCATTCAAAGTCATTATTGTGCTAAAATGTATGCAACTATTCTTCCTATTTATTTTTAGATTTTTATGGGGTTGCAGATTCTAAAATGTTTATTTGTTCGCTTACTTATAAGCAAAATTGCCATAAAAAAGGAGAAATGCTTGCACATCGATTTTAGTCGTTTGCTAGGATTGATTTTCTTATGCAGCGTTAAATTTGCATCGCTTCGTCTCTGGATTTCTCTAGACTGCAACGTGTAAAAGTTAACGATTATGATAATGGGTCAAAGTTGTGCAAGCGATAACGTTTCTCCCTGTTTTCAAAACACGAAAGTAAGGACAAAATTAAGATACAGTAAGACATAGAAGTTTGGAAAATGGAAAGTGATTCAATTGGTTAATTGACCTTGAGTTATAAGAACTTATGTTGCCGAGATATATAAATTTACGTGGAATACATGTAATGCTCGAAATGAAGGGTTGATATAGTTTACAGCTGAAATACAGTCTTTGTCACAATGTTTTAGAGTGAGAGCATTTGTGACGGAAAACGTTATAGCGCATTGTGTTCGTCCAAGAAAAACTTTGTCGAAAAGTTATAAATAATCGAATTGAAGAAAATCGTTTTATATATTAGTCTCTTATTATTCTTGAGAGATGGAGACGAAACAACCGGGATTTTTTAACGATCAAATATACATAGTCTCAAGCTACGGCCAAAAGAAAATAATATATTTGTGATGTTCTTTATTTTTTCTATCAATTTAAAACCCTGCTGGGTTTAGCATTAAAACATCACTCCAAGATGGCGACATACTTAATATTTAGGTAATTAAGAAAGTAAAATAGTTTTGCACAGAGAACGTTACAATAAAAAGTTTTATACTTCATTGTGAACAACACGCAAAAATCATAGTAACTTATTTTACAATTTTAACTAGTAAATAAACTTTAAAACTTGCAATATTTTACTTTGTTATTTACACTCTCTTCGCTTTTCGTTTTCGGGCAACGAAGTATGCCGACAGTATGCCGACCTTATTTCTAGTAGTGCTCAACCCGTTTTGTCAAATTTGCAAAGAAAATTGTGTTGAGATTCAAATATTTTTGATTAGATATGCAAAAAGCACCATTTATATGTAGGTACTTGTTCTAGCAATAACCAATACTATAGACGTGGATAGGTAGAACACCAGATGGACAAGATTTGGTGTCGCATGCTAATTGGAATGAAAATGGTCAGAAAATATGTTTTCGAGATACCCCATATTGTTAAGACTTTTCTTCTTAAAATTTAGTTCACGTAATAAAGTTTTATTTTCTCAAGTTTTTCATATTTAAGTCACGACAATAAATTTTTTAAACGTTATATGAAACTAAGTCTGTTACAGCAGATTTATTTTTAGAAGACTTCGGCCATTGGGTATTCATTTCCCACTTTTTGCAAGCATTATTGTCCTTAATCTAAGCATATTAAAAAGTAGTCTTAGTTTTATTAAAGGCATTATTATCTTAAATCAGTACCATTGCAGTCGACTAGTTAATAGCGTATGCAAAAGCTAAGGCTGGACGCGTGTCATGAAGCTTGGAATTGATTGTAGAATTTATGTAATTACCGAGCTTTTAAGATGATGCGTTCTATATTAGCTCAAGAAAATGTGAAGCTGTTTATTCGAGAAATAGAAAATAAAAGGAAGATTTTCCGTACATACACAGCTCTTACCTGGTTAAATAAAGAATGGATGTGGTAGTAGAGTGAGGGAAGTGTCTAGATTTTTAACGTAAATAAAGATAATGCAACATTTACCAGTTCTTTATGATAAAACAGCTCAGTAGTTAATTAGGGACAGGCTATAAATTTTAGATACCTTACTTTGTAAAGCATACATTTTTTTTTAAATATATAAGTGTTCCAGTTTCAACTAAACACATATTGCTTACAAACTTGCAGCTAGTGAATTCCACAAAGGCATAAACTTTTCTTTTTCCCTTAGCATTTACAAAATGATTCCTTATTTTTAACGAGCCCCTATATTTTATACCGTGGTTGTGTCCGCAATAGTTTGTACCTACCGCGTAATACAACATGAACACGAGCTTTGTAATAAGAAAACTGGAAATAAAACTCAGCGTGGATATTTTATCCGAACGTCAGCACAATAAATTGAGGTGTCAAAAATTTGGTGACAGACTGGTTATTTTTCCTCGTCAGAGAAGCAACGGTGGTTTTCGTCTTTTTGCGTTTCTCTGATTCTAATCATTTTCTGTGTTTCTTCATATCATTTTTGATTATCTTTATCTCTTGTAAATTACCTTTAGGTGACACACTGGAATGGAAAAAACTGTGGATTTTTTTAGACTTAAGCCAAGTCATCCGTTTGCATTTACAAGGCTAAAAAAATGTATATCTAGTTGAGATATCGTAAAACAATTTTATTACATAAAACTAAAAGTAAGGTTTTTCATATTATGTTTTAGGATGGAAGCAAGATGGATTTGTTTTTTGGTCTTCTGGTAAAGTAATTCGTCATGGTACACCGAGTCTGCAAATTGAACGCACTGTAATTTACAGCATAAATCGTAATAGTCTTTCTGCATAGCTTTTTTTCAGGTGTTTTGTTTTTCGGTAAGACTTTAGAGAAACGACAATATAGTGAGCGTTTTATAAGTAAAATAGTAAGAATAAAAAGTCCTTGAGCGTAACAAACAAACCAGATTCAATAAGTTATAAGATTGGTTTGTGGTTAGGATGATAATGGAAAACAAGAATCTCGTCCGGAACAAACGAGAAAATGTCTGCAGGTACCTTTACATACAATGGGCGTTTTGTTAAAGGGTAAGGAAATGGAATGAAATTATCTTCGTGTTTGCAAGACATATTTTCTTTGGGTTGATATATGTTCAGTTAGTACGGAAGCCTTAATTTTTCCACTCTCTGACAGCAAAACGGATAGAAAAATGCAAAGGTATAATGCAAAATGTATCCAATATAAAAAAAGTTGATGCATGTTTTGTTAGCGGCATAAAACATAGAGCATTTTGCTCAAAGATGTTGATTTTGTTAGAGAAAACGTATTTGGAACTAGCTATTTATGTGCTGTAAATACAATTACGTTCTTGCTAACTGTTACATGTATTATTTAGTTTTATGTGGTGTTGGTAGACAACCGTTGCGCAAATAGCCGTTGGGGTTTGTATGTGTCAGAAATCTAATAAAAACTCACATTTAGTAACTCGGTTTTCTTTTGGCCTTGAAATTGACAAGAATAAAAGAAGCATTGTTTGTTTGTTGTAGCGTCGAGGTTGAGTGAACATCTTATGTCCCATGGCTCCTTGATGTTTTAGATTCCGACGGGCTAAAAAACTATTATTTATTTGTTAAGACGTCCACAACCACAACACTTGGTGTGAATCTTAAATAATACTAATACTGGCTTCAACACAGGTATAATGCAACCATTAGCTATATTAACTATTTGTAAATTTAATTGCTTTTTAGTGCTCCAATTTTCCTTATAATGATTCCAATGTAGATGCTAAAATTTACAGCATGTGATATGAGCAATAAAAATTAAGTAGATACAAAATAATGTTATTTTTGTCATGTCAGGAATGATATATTGGTACAAGTTTTATTAATTATGATCCTGCGTTTGCAAAATAAAATTTATGTGAGCTTAAGAGTCTATAAACTGCCCCTTTCAGAACACAAAAGTCCAGCACCAAAAATTTCGTTAACTGGTTTTCTATGACCAATTAGGAAAAAAAGCTGTCTTTATCATTTGTAATAGCCGCAACCTACCATCATACTCAGCGCATTGTACATAAACATATAATATATAGAGGTTTCCCGTCCTCCTAGGATTACTGGGTTGCACCATAGTCATAAAACTTGCTGGTCATTTTCGGTTTCAACGTTATTGATGGGAAGACGCACGGAATTTGATCAGCGTGTGAAAACCGTATAAATATGAGGAGCTTAAGGTGTGCTGTGTGATAGTCATTAACTTTTTTTCACTGTAATGAAATATGTGCCTGGTCAAATAATGTCCGTCTTTGAGAATGATGAGTGGCTTGATTGGATGCTATGAAGTTCCTGTTACGTAAGCCTTCCTTTTTTAAATAAATATGGCCTTCTTATCATTGCATGGTCACATAATCCTTTGTTTTCTCGGCTATTTTTATTTAGTGCCGAGCATAGAATATAGAAATTCTGTGCAAGTGTTACTTGCAATGTCGCCTATCCTTTGTTTAAAGAAAGAGAAAGTTGAAATGAAAATAACCATCAAGAAAACGAGATGCATTATGCTTGTGAGTTGGTTGAAACTCTCAGAGGGCTCCCAAGCAATAACATACAGGATTTGCTTCCACGCAACATTCCTATCTATTTGGATTGAAATTTGTTTCCCTTTTTCAATTTTGATGATCTGACCATTACATTCTCTAAATTCTGTAAATTTAAGCGGTATTTGCTTTATTCTTAAATTCATGCTCAATCCAAGAGGAATAAGTATAAAACAAAGCAAAGTGCAACTTGTGGATAAATACGTGTAGCGGATCCCCCATATACTCATATAAATACAAATACTTTACAAATCACTAATGTAAATATCATGTGATAGTACAACGCACTAGAGCAAGATATAATTTAAATTTCTTTTCGTTAAAGCTATTTCACAGCTATAAAAGTAATGTGAATTTATAAAATATTACTGTGGTATTGTACGATAAAGTAGTATTTCTGAGGAGATGAAAACATTAAAGTAAGATCAAAAAATATTGTAAGATATAAAACTCACCATCCAGTTTTATAATGACATTATTCAGTATGAAAAGCATTTAAAGCAAGATAAACTATCTTTTTAAAATAAAATTTTCTGTGTATGACTTATAGATGCTTCTTTAATTTCCGGTTCTATAGCAATAAACATTTTAAAAAAATTTACTGATTTAAAGGGGTTTGAGAACTACGCATCAACGAAAAATGTAAATATGGCGCATTATTCGATTCATACGTGTATATTAATACTTCAGAATATATCATGGATAAATGAATTGGATAAAGCTCGTAAAAAAGATTTCTTAAATGAAGGCTTGCACAAGATAACATAATAGTCTTGATAGCAATAACAACTCAAATTTAAATGCACAAAATCAGAAAACATTAATTTATGTAAAGTTAGGCCCAGTTAATTTTGTTAACTTTAAGGTTTTTGAGTGAGCTTGTTTCCCTCTCATGATTTCCTTCAATGGGTCGAACAAATGAAGCTTTACATTTTTAATGACGTTTTGGTCACTAGACATCTATAAAGGTAAATATTCTATGAGCACGTGCATCTTTCTTCCCTTGTTATTCGTTTCACAAGAAGCACTTTTACTACCCAATGTTTTTTATTTTCGTTGTCTCAAAGAAACCCACAATCCATTAAAAGCTATCCTGCCTAGTACTAAATATATAATATGTTTTTAACGTAAGACTGAGCTATCACATCACAAAGAGAGAAAGCCGGATGTGGATGTGGTAGTAAAGAAAAAGATGAATAGAACAAAGGAAAGTATTTCGATTGTTTGTTTTGCAGCGTTCTCTTTCCCAATCTTTTCGTATCTCACAATTGACTTTACTTCACATCACGACTACTACAGACATTCGCTCTTTTCGTTTGTTTGTGTTTCGTCATCCTGTTTTCTTTCTAGTTTCTCAATACTTTCTCCAAAATACCCCGTTGCGAACAGATAGATCTATTTTTAACATCGCTACGGAAAGCCGATCTGTCGTCGTGACATTGAGTATGGAACCATTGTTCAATCATTTTTTTAGTTCCATTTGTTATAATATATCAGCATGGGATGGTTCGTTCCAATGATATATGTATCTTAAATGGATTCTATTTCGTTGTTCAGGCTTTTATATATTTAGTTTATTATTGTGACAGGCATGTTTGCTTTATGTTGTTGTACTCGTTTCAACACTCATCTCCACCAGAGATGTATCACATAATACACAACAAACTCTCTAGTTGACTGGCCATAGCCTTTTCTATTATTCAATGAATGGTCCGAAATGAATTTAAGACAGGCTACATTGTCACATCGAGACTGGTTATATTTACTGAAATAATGTATGCAAGTAAGCCTATGATAAAAGAAAAGGATAAATTTAGTAAAGTCTAATAATGTAGAATTTAGTAGACAGTCGAATTTACGATCGCTGCATTGATTCTCAGAAATTCATTTCTCTACTGTTCAAGCAATAATTATGTAACTGGACGAACTTTTAAATCGCTGCGTTGTCCAATAAAAACTCGATGAAAATCAATTTTTCCTGAGTTTACAAGTGCAAGGATTTAATCTAATTACGTCTTGGTATAAAAAACATTTGGTGTTATTGCTTATTTAAATTTATTTTTTATAATGGTTTTTTAACAAATATATCTAAAACCTGTAAGTTTAATGGGAGAAAGTATGAAGAATGAAATTTATAAATATTATTGAAATTCAAAACTTACCGAGGGATGAACTTCTTATCAGCTAGCCCAAGTAGTAACGTGCATTGTAGTTGCTCTAATGAATTCCATATTCCATTTGATTATTGCACTTGTGTCATTTGATTTGCCGCGTTTCGTTCAATATTCCCGTAAAAATGCATTTTCAACAGGAATTTTATTCTTTAGATGAATAAAAGCCGAGTAAGAATCATTTTTTGTCTTTTACTTTCCCGCGTAAAGTTTGTAATCAAAATATTAACATCTGCAAATATTTTTTGCATTACATGTTGCAGTAGCTATAAAATATGTCAGTAGTAATGCCAGTGATAGCGGTTATCTAGTAAGCCCCACTACGTGGCATTGTGGCTCACCATTTCATTTATTTACTTCGGTGCTGCTGTCTTCAACAGAGACTTCTACTCCTGACACATTGGAGTGATTACAGGACAGATTAACTGAAAAGAAAACAAGAAATGACAAATGTATATTGGTGTATTAAACAAACTTACGTAATATTTTTCGTGTAAAATAGTCCTTTAAATAGTTTATAGGTCGTAGGTCTTTAAAATTCTTTAATATTTGCGTTGGTATTTTTGTTTTGGTTGTTATATGTAGTTAATATTTTGGTTCATTTTTATGGTCTTGCGGTTAACATACACAATGCATACTGTACTGTACAAAATCCATAACCCTGAGTAGATGTGAAATACAAAAACGCCACAACAATAAATTGTTTCTTATAAGCGTTAAATTAATTCTAAACCTCTTCTCAATAGCAAAAACAATTTTTTAAATAAATAAACATCAACTACTAAATTATGTTTAACCCAATCCTGTTCGTTACATAAGTCTACTAAAACCGCCTGACAAAATCCGTGAATAAGCAAGCCACAAGCGAAACGCTTACAAATTACAAGACACAATAGAACACGAGGAAACATGATTTTACCATTATCACAATCAAAATAAAACCATTTAAAGTTCAAACGCATTAAGGATAAATTAAAGTTTAAAAAGGTTCCTATTTGAATGAAGATGTTTGGCAGTCAACTTGAATCTTATCTGGCTATGGTTTCGCATAAAATGCAAATTTTCATGGTATATTATTGCGATAAAGAAACGTAGCACATTCGCAAGTCTAAATACCAACATAATTTAAAAAATGAGAATCGTCTCATAAGCTTATTCAGTAATTACCCATTAGTAAATAAGAAAAAATAAATTGAAAATATTTATTTAGTTCACAACGTGAAAATATGCTCACATTACATGAAACTCAGTTTTAAAAAGGTGCATTGGTTTTAGCATTGTCATCATGTCGTTTGTAGTTACTTTGCGCCAAATAGTGTTTATATCAAGCAAGTTTACAACAGTACCTACAACTATGTGCATGTGTGTAATGTTGATTTGGTTCATGGCT
>JAQIWO010000557.1:0-13570 GCA_034695405.1 Entomobrya muscorum | reverse complement strand
AATGATAGCCTAAAGCGGATGCTCCTATTGCTGCTATTGGCTAGACGGATACTCCCGTCTGTTTCATTGGCTGTCTGGTTGGTAAAATAAATACACTACTTTGCCTATCTATAAGTAGGTGGTGAATTGCCTTTTAGTCTATGTGATGGTACAACTCATATTATGTTTGTAAATAATATTGTTAGACATTTTCTCCAGTATGGGATACTGATAACTTCTGGATGACTGTTGGGGAATGCATTCGTGTTTACACATTAATGTTGGACAAATATAAGTAGGTTGAGGGTTGGATTGTAAATTTGAAATATTTTCATTAAAAATCTTATTTCAGTTGCTTGTACTCTGTTTAAAATCTTAGCTGTATTTTAAGACACGCATTATATATAATTTCAGTATAAATATGTGACCCTAAGGTGTTTATGTCTTAAGAATCGTCTTGTTATTGTGAAGCGTTTGAAATTTATTTATGCGAGTAAGTAAGAAAGATACACATCAGGCGAAATCATAACTCAAAGTATAGTGCTCATAAGAGAATAAAAACATGCTGACAGATTTACAATGAATGCTTAATGCAATTACGTAGTAGCAAATTAAAAAAAATACGAAACGCTTCAATATTAATGGTGTAAAACTACTACAAATGTATAAGAAAATATATAGTGCTTTATGCCAGATGAATTTTATACAACGTAGAACTAGCTATAGAGATCTATCGGAAACTAAAGAGAATATTTATCCTGAATACTTCACTTTACTGCTTATATGCCACTGTCATCGCATCCTAGTCACGTTTCCTGACACTCGCAATTATGCAACTCAAACACTGGCAGCCGTTCTATTCATAATAAACAAGTATCACTCAGAACACCGTGAGCTACCTAATCTTTTTCAGCTGTAGCTCTCAAAGTCTGCTTAAATTATATTCCTCGTTCCATCAACAATCTTGCAACTAAAAATGATTAGCCACTGTTACGTCTATATCTGTGCCGTGCATTGTTATCATCACAACCCAGTCGTATTTCAACATCGCTGATATCTATATACATTTTAGTCCTTGGGAAAATAGACAGTGAAAGCCTTCCTAGGATTATAATCCAGCTAGCTCTCCTTTTATTGTTCTCTTTTATAGACACTAAAGCAAGTTAATGAGATTAGAGTTGGTGTGTGTGACAGTGACATTGTTATGGCAGTTTCTACATAAAACAGTTGATAAACCTTTTAGTATGAGTATACCTAAGAGAGATTATTAGCAAAGCGGCTGAAACCCATTTTCTTTTGGCATTAAAATAGTAACTCGTGTACAAAAGCAAAAATTAAACCTGAATTGATCAGGCTAGTTGCATATTATAGACACGATCAATTGTAAAACCAGCAAGTGCGCATGCCGAAAAATAATGTAAAAACAGTAAGTTATACTAAATCGTAGTATAGGAAAATTAGAGGGCGTATTTTATATACATGTACCCATTTTTTAATTGGGAAACGATACTTCATTTTATTGATCTACGGTCGTTACAGGCCCAGCAGACCAAGATGAGTGTTTCATCTGTTTAAAATTAACTTTTGAAATATCATCAATTTTTCCGGTGGACAATACCATACGCGGACTAATAAATACATGTCACTAATTTCCAGAGATATTTTTCCTGCCAACTCATATTTCTATTAATTTTTCCCCATTTAAAAAAATTAGCCGTATCCATTAACCATATCATATCATTTTATTGCATTTGTCTCTTTCTCTTTCCGTTTTTATTTATCATACACATATTTATTGCAAATATTTGCCGTAGGAATTTTACTTCGCCACACATTTGGCCTTTTCTAACAAAACACGGTTCATATATCAACACCTTAAAAGTCTGACGCAACTACATGAAAGTCCCATGCCCCACTTTTGCTTACACTCTTTCTTCGTATCTACTTTAAACACTTCAACATACAATAAGAGCCTGTTATGAGAAGTGACTTGCAGTATACGGATTGTGCAAGTACTTCAACTCAAAAAGTTTGCATGGGAGTACCGCACATGTAGCTCCAAGTGTTTGCGCACAATTTTGAGTGCTTGGCTCTATTTACACAAGTTTTCTGCCAAAATTCAAACACCAAATAGAAAAAGGGGAGCAATGATTTATACTTATTTTACATTGCTTCTTGTGACTCCAGTATTAAAGCTCCTTAGGAGTGCATTAGATTTAGAATAGGATTTATGCCTAGCTCGGTGTCATGGTGGGACTAAAAAATATGCATTGAAATTTTCATTTTCGGAATCACGTGACGTGTGTACGTGAAACGGTACGGTCACCATTCTTTTGGAATGTCTCACTCGCTTTCACGCTCTTCACTTTAAAACCAGCACCGTCTATAAAGACGGATTATTCGAGTCAAGTCGTACAATTAGCTCTGTGTCAATCAGGGTTTTGTGTACTTGTTCTTCCTATTTAGCTTATATTTTAGTAATCTAACAAAGAGCAATAGAAATGTAATTAAAAGTATACAAAGACATTCAAAGACCAATGTTGTGTACTTTCTAACGGATATAAAAATTCCTAAGGTTTACAAGCTTCAAAACGTGGAAGGGCTAAATTGAGAAAAATAAGACCAAAGTTTTGAATGTCTCGGTGAAATCCCACGAGGGATAGAGCTTTTCATTCTTGTCTGTGGAGACCTAAAATAAATACTTTAACATTGTTTTTAAGATCCGACATTCACAAATTGTGGAAAACATAATTGTTGTTCCGTTTGTCCTTAAAGAAATGTGTTTCTTTATAATAAAAGGAAAACGACTCTTTGAAAAGGGAACACATAAGTTTGAGAAATGCTTTGATCTGCAATGTTCTTCGAGATGTTCAAAAATTGGGTCGCGACGAGGACTGCGTAAATATCATCGTAATGTACTGCAGTACATCTGTGCTGAAATTAAATCTAAGCGTTATGAGGTTATGACTATGACACACGTTCATTGTTGAGTTTTATACTGGATGGTTTTAACGTGTCGTCAGCAATTATGGTTGTCTTTTACATTTTATCAGCTTTAATACTTCAGTTTCAGTTTTCAAGTTTTCATCAACTTCAGTTTTCTTGTCCTGAATGCCAGATCATGTGTGAAAAACTGGAAAAATAAGTAGCCAAACTTAGAAAATAGCTTCGAACTCTTTGGCTCTTGTCCAGTTCATTTCACTGACAAGCCTGGACTCCCACTATTTCTATAGACATATTTTCTCATAGCTATTTGCACGAAACTAGTAGGATCATTTATGTGCTGGCAAAAAAACATTGAAGACTTCTATGAAACACGTTTAAACCTTTAAACCGTAAATTAAAAACAACACTGGATTTATAGATGTGGTAACATCCGGTTACAGTTACAGTGGCCCTTTCAAAGTATATTCATCAAAATATCCACAAAAATGTCTCTTTTGGTTTCTTTATCATACCTAAATCAGATCTTCTTTTTCTTTTCTTCAGTTTGAATAATATTTCAAGACAAAAAATCATCACAACCTTGCCAAAATTGCTTTCGTTGAAGCCACTTTGGCAAGCCACAACAATAGCGCTAGTTCTGAATGCGCTACAAAGCTCTATTTGTAATAATAGAAATATTTGGAAGCCTTATGACCAACCATTCGTCAGAAATAAGAGAGGCATGACATGACAACAATGCTAATGTTTTTACTGCAGTCTTGCGTTTACACAGAGAGAATTTTTTTTAAATCCCAAAAGAGTGCAGTGCTACTGAAACAGAAAGTGCATATAACGTATTTTAATACATGATTTATCTGTAATATAACACGCAAAAAGTATCTACGTAAAACGTTGAGCCAGAATATACGAGTACAACACCAAACAAATGGATGTTTCACATAGACGAAAACAAAATGTTAAAAAATACTTGTAGATATTCTAAGCCTCACTTCCAGAAATAGTTTGTGCTGACTATGATAAAATGAAAGACGAGAGACTCGTTCCCCTTTCCTCAAAATTCTCGTCACAACAACTGTATTCTCGTCATTATTTTCCTATCTTAACTCTGTGAACATTTACACCGAAACCTGCAGGGAATAGATCAAGATGCTCTTGCTACTTACTAACTCAAAAAAGATTGGATCACATTTGCCCAATTCAGGACACAAGCACCATTTGTTTGACCAATCTGGTTTATGGTCTGCAGATATTAACTCTCAAATGTTTACTAGCATTTTTTTAAGCCTGACAGCGATTTCATAGACCATGGTTATTTTCATTGACAATGAGATCTTTCTCGCTAAATTTAATATAAGGGATACAGTTATGTTGACTATGTGAATTTGTAGCATTTGTATCCTCTCTTTGGTTAGAAAAAGAATGAAAGGGTCTGTCCAAATTAACTACTCAATTTTTCTTTCTCGCAATGTTGTTGTGTTTAAAATTCCAGAGCTCCCGTGAGATTTACTTTTACATATCTTTCGCATCATACATATCATCTTACACAGGTGTTTTAAGTTCACAGCCATCGCCTCTGCGGAGTGGTGACAAAACCGTAGCAAATTGTCATACTTTTTGTTGTGAACGACATGATTAGTATAAACACTTATGAACACGTTTTGTTCTCAGCAGAAACCTTTATCTGTATGCGAAACGCCATGATAATAAAATAAATTTTCTCTATTCAACAGAATAAACAGTAAGCAATGTTTTTCAATTACTTCATATCAGAGTTTCCATAAGCGTCCCAAGGTATGCTTGTAAGAAACAATACCTCAGCATTTATTTTCTTAGCTTTACGTATTTACTCCCACAAAAAGAAAAAACATTCCATGGCCCAGATGCACTTTTGCGTTTTTGCGTAATATACGTATTTTTACACGCCTAACATACGCATAAAATGTCACGCGTATCTTGGGACACATTGTCTCTCAAGAATACTTTCGGTGACATTAAATGTCTCTCTACTTCATGTATTTTTGCATAAAGCTACTTATTTCATTGGTTTTATTAAGACTGATGTTTTTACTAAGCTTAAAGTATGTATGCAAAAAACAAAGTGTAGCGCATTACATAGTGTAATCTAATTCAACCATCTCCAAAACTATTTAATGTACTCCAACTTTTGAAAGCAAAATACTTAACCTGTGTTGCTGCATGTGATGTTGTATCGTAAAAAAATATACGGTTTGGTATATGAAGAAACAATGTGAAAACTTCACTAAAGCTCTTTCTCACTGAATACAATCAAGTGAAAACTTTCTCACAAACCTAGCGAACATATGTTTTTTGTAGTTCGGTAAGTTAAAATAAACGCTATACAAAAGGTGATGGCAACTATCTTCTTTGCAAGTTTGTTTTTTGAATGAGTATGCTAGTATGCTTATATCATTCATGTACCAATAAAGTACACTATATTTTTGTTGTTCTAACCATAAGACAACTAGTATCTTAACAAAACTATCTTATATAAAATCCCCGAAGGAACACCGAGTTTCTTTTGAAAAGAAGGCCGGTATTTTCTTGTGATGATGAGAGTACCTACTGTGTGTCTTTACGCACCATAAGTTCCTAAAATATATTGTTGTTCTTTTTAATCTGCATATAAAGCATTGTCTTTCACATATTGTCTTTGTGTAATGTCTTTATTCAACAAAAGTTCCATAGTAAATGGAGAATAGGTTGACCTAATTACAGGAGAAAGGAGTTGCAAACAATTTAGCTGAAAACATATGTCTAGTCTCCCTTTCTCCAGCTTGTTGTCGCCATTATTTCCCTTGAGGACATGACATGAGATTGATTTTCCTAGAATCCTCTTAGGAATAACCTTTGCTGCATCATGTATCTTCTACTGGATATATTTCCATATAAACGTGTGCCTCTAACTTCCCCTTATTGCGGAGATATATGTATTTCATACTCCCTTGAACACTTATCATGTCAATCTTAACTTGGATTTTCTTACTGTATCAGTGCTCTCTTCTACATATTTCTTTCATTATAGCTTTATATAACTATGAGATAACTATTAACTATTAACTTTTTAACAGTTTGTCAAAATATTGCAGTAATCAGTGCCAACAAAAATACGGCGTGCTTAGAAAGATCAAAGTCTTCATTTAACATAGCAACGCTGCAATCCTGTAAAATCAGAATAGCTAAACATTTTTGAAGGAGTCAATTTTCTAAACGTGAATAGACTTGCTAAGATATTCATCAATAATGTGTGCATCCTTGTATTTCGATTTCTGTAAAAGATTCTATTATTACGTACAGCGCATTAAGAACTAACCAATATCTCAATCGAATTACCGCACACACCAATAAGACATGGAATTAAAAATCCGTCAAGCGAACATCAGATCAGCACGCTGAATTATTTACAGTCATAAATTCTAGTAGAATAGCAATCTTCCACACGTCTAGAAACCCAACCGCGCATAATGTACGATCTACAGAGAGAGCGAAAGATACGCCATTATAAAAATTGGCTGAGTTGGATGCACCCCGCCAGTTTTTTACATTTGAATCCTTCTGAGCGACGTTCGTGCAACAACGGAAGTAAAATTTGACACATGCAAAACTTTTATAGTTAACGAAAAAAAAACTTTTTGTTGCTGTGGGATATCTTATGTAAATTTAAAATCATATCCCAAACCAATTTCCTTTCATAGGATAATGCACTCACGATCTCGTTTATTTTATCAATGCCAGCATCATATCACATGTGTCTATGCTACTACTAATACCCTCTAAAAATATACAATATATTATATTTTATGAAGAATGCTAGTCCATACTTCTCCATAGGAGGTTAGACGTGTTGTTATACTCCAGAGGCGTTGAGTGCGGAAGTTATCTGCTTCAGAAAATATTGACAAGTTATGACAAAGTACCAGTCCTACCTACATGCAGCCGTTTCCCTTCAAACACCCTCTCACTTACAAGCATTTATTCAAAACTTTCATCCTCTATTCCACAAATATAAAATAGGACCGTATATTTTCTGTAGGGAAGTTTTGTTTGGTTTCCTGTCCACTTATAAAAGATATCTCTGCAACAATGATTGCGTCATGCCCCAATAACCAAATGTATAACTTCTTCTTGCGTTGGACTTTTGTATTTCATTTTAGAATCGTGGTGTCGTAACATTGTTTTAAAACCAGGTGGAAAAATCTTCTTTTGGCTTTACTAATTGGGGAAGAATGTCACTGAAAATTAAGCATTCCATAAATCAATATTTGGCAGAAGTTGTTGTTCATTCAAAATTCATACTTAATCCAGTGTATCAGCGATAAAAAAATAATACTTTTTTATGTGCACATCAAAATTATATTCTTAGATTTTGTTTTTGCTTTTATGGTCCTTTTGAGTAAATGTTGGTTTTGAAGTCGTTAAATAGGAAAAAAGTACTTCTTGTGTAGATGAGGGTGTACACGGGATTCTTTTTTGTGAACAGAGACTAGACCAGACCAAAGTTTATAATTCAGCATAATTTTTTTAAGTGTAATAGAATATAGGCTCTTTATCAGTCATAAGGGCATTTTATCATCCAACTCGATGGACAGTAAATTCTCGATAAGCGATAACAAGCTCTGACTGTATGGCCGGGTGAAAGCGAAATAACAATTTAGTATATACAGCAACAGCATCTACTGTAACTCCATGAGATATCGGCATCGAGGCGAAGCGACATTTTAAAAAGTAAAAAATTGTAGCATGGTTGGGTTCCTCATCAAAAATAATGAAGCTTTTCTTCGGACCAATACCCGAAAAAATGTTGTGCGGCGGCGGTGGGGGCCCGTCAACGTGGTGTATGACCCGTCAAAGGGCACGGCATATCTCCCATACGCGTCGTCAGTTTGAGCTCAAATTTGGCACAGACACTCCTTGGACCATTCTCCAGGAACGGTTTTTTCACGATTGTAAATATGTCAAATCTGAAGGCGTGGGGGTCGTCCCCGCGTCATGTTACAATTAGTTGTTGAATTCTAATGCTTTTCTAATTTAGCGTTTGGGCGGAGACGGGCCCTACACACTCAGATTTGACATATTTATGTCGGGCCCCCACCGCCTTCATACAAGATTTTTTCGGGTTTTGGTCGGAAGAAAAGTTTCATTATTTTTGATGAGGAACCAAACCATGCTACTAGTTTTTACTTTTTAAAATGTCGCTTCGCCTCGATAACGATATCTCATGGAGTTACTGTCTAGTATTTATATAAGTCTATGGTATAAAGTACCACACCTTTTTATAAGTAGTGAAATGAACTGTACAACCTCTCAACTAACCATTGTTCAACCTTAACCCCACCAATATGCTAAATGTTCTAGGAACCAAGTAACCGAATAAAACATATGCACACATGTATCATTACGCACGTTCTGAACATAGCTCATCGTCAGTTTTCCCAGACAGGAGCTAAATCATCATCAAAAGTTTCCTTTCACATATCTCGTTGTAATGAAACAGAGAAAGTCATTTCCAGCTCTGTTTACGAGCTTCTTTACTATATCCCATCTATATATCCCTTTTCGTTATCATCTTTTGTATCTATTTATTACAGATTCCTCACAGTTCCATCCAGTTTCATTCACTAGAGCAAATCTTTTCACCTCACTGCTAAAAACTCTGCTGAACTCAACATATTTACACACGTGTTCATGACCAAAATGATTCATTTTCTTTTTTAGTTGCCCATTTTGTTTTCTTTCTGGCTACACACCATACTTGGAGCCTATACTTTTATTACCATATTATGTAGCAAAAGACGATCAAGTTAATGCAATAAAAGAAAGTTAATTTAGATTTTCTTTTATCTAGATAAACCTTACAAATGTATCTCACAAATTTAATTTCAATCTATCTAATTTACTAAATTATTAATAAAGCACGGCTCTCTTAAATGTTAACCCATTTGCTTACATCGTTTTACTTGATTCGGCTGATTTTACTAGCAATTTCTTCTTAACCATTATTTCCCCCAAAAGCATAGTTTCTACCGAAAGCAAGGCAATTTCTTCAAAAACGTCGCATCATGTAACCATTGTTAAGAAACAAGTACAAACATTGGCCTCCAGGTGAGTAAATCAGAAAACCTATGGACATTCACAAGTTAAAAGCTCAACGTACTTGTAAACCAGAAAAGCATTATTATGTTTTTTCCCATTTTGCACTACAAAAATACATAGAATTCTACTCCTCAAGATGGTTTCACCATAAACTTATTCGTTTGCTTGCGTAGATCTGAAGTCATAGCATTCTGATCATCTCGTCGTTACTCTGTGAATGTTTCAAACGAAGTGATGATATTTATACGTCTATCTAAAGTAAACAAGTCTTTCTCACAAAAAAAGCAGAAAAGTTGAAACTCATTTCCTTTTTTTCCTTTAAGCAAAAATGTTATGTAAAAACAGGTTCCATTTTCTCCGTAAAAACTATTTTTCCATTCAGCATGCGATTCTTGTCGTTCCAACTTGATGCCCACAAACAAATCATACCATTTTGATTTTGAACACAATAAACTTTTATCGTCGTATAGAAGCTACATAAAGGGGAAAATAAATATGGACAGAAATGACTTTTTTCCGGACGTGGAATTTCTTACGTAGCACGGTAGTAGTGCTACAGTAAAATCAGGGATTCAAAATGTTTACCAGGGATCGATCGGACCGATCGGATCGACAAAAACCTTTTTTTGCTCACCAGGAATTTTCGAGAAAAACCAGAGACACATTTTTTTACCAGGGACAAACTTTTTGTACCAGGGATCCAGGGGGCAAAAAATCAGGGATTTTAGGGCTAAATCAGGGATTTTAGGACTAACGAAGGGATTTTAGGGCTAAATCAGGGATTTTAGGGCAAAAATCAGGGATTTCGGGGCAAAAGCCTTTTTTTGCTCATCATGGATTTTGTCATGTACCAGGGACGAAAATTTCATTTTCACAGGGTTTGAGAGGTTTAAAATTTTTTTGATCACCAGGGGGGTTTTATCAGGGACACGGAATTTTTCGCTACACCAGGGATTGTAAGAAATTCCATGTACGCGTTTTTTCTATAACAAATAACTTTGTTCATATTTCTGGGCTTGGTGTACCGTATCCGAACATTATACGGGCAAAAGAATAAAAGACCACCAAACCTTCACTTTTACGGGAGAAAAACAAATCTCTTCCTTCCTCTTTTGAAGTAGATTTTAACTCAAGACCCAACGTGTTAGATATCAATGATTTTGTAAAATGTTAATCTTGAAAATCTAAATAATTATATTTTACTTTGTTTTCAACCAAGTTCATATTATACTTTATGGAAAAGCCAAGGAAATTATTAGGAAGGATCACACAGAATAAAAGCAATATTCACTTGTCAAAAAAACGTGTCACCGTATTTATTTATTTTTGACACATTTAACTTAAATTTGACAAATTTAGCTCATGAATATTGTAACTAATAATAGGATTATATTGAAATATGAAAAAATAGACAAAAGCGAACTACACCAAGTTTTAAAATTACCTTTTTCATTCTTCCCTTTAAAATTGAACAAATTGATAGTAAAAGACGTTGAAAGCTTTTTTCCGAAGGAATGAAGCGCGTGGGCTAGCAATTAAATGTGTTAGTAGCACAGATTCATGTCAGCTGATTAAATCTATGATTCTCCATATGACTGATGATATTTATGAAGAGAATAATTTTGAAACTAAACCATATCTTTCAGTTTCCTTATCTCATTTAAATAAACAAATATAATCCAATCTATACTAAATATATATTGTATATAAGGTATAACGATGTTTTATTGTTATTTTGACAACGTAGAAATGTTCTTGTCATGCTGACACTTAAAAACAATATGCCTTTTATCACTTTGACGGAAGATATCAGGACAAAAAAGTTCTAAGACTAACGTACGTAATTTTTCGTTTTCCAGTTTTGTTCCGCCATTTGTTCGTGTGAGGTTTTTACATCTATCGTGAATCTTCGTTCATACGCCATAATAACAAAAGATAGGGTTTTTTTGCTGAACAGCGCAAATCACATAAATATTTACTACTGAACCCTACATAATATAGATACACTGGTGAAGTAAACAAAGGATTTCTCTAATGAGTAGAAAACTTTTGTCATTTAGTCTTTAAATTGAAACAAACAAATGGTAAGAATATATAGCTAAGTAAAGTGCGCATGCTTTAAGCCGACGAACTTTGGACAAAAAATATTGTACGTCTACTTACTTTCTTTCAATTGGTTTCGTTTTTTTCCTAAGAAAAGTTACAGGCATTCGGGTCAAAGAGTGTTCCAATAAGCCATGAACAGTTCAATCCTGCTTTCTATAAGTCTCTATTAAGAGGATTTACTACTTTTGCCCTGCATTTATTCTTGATAAACTTTGTTACAAATACAAACAATAAATTTTACTTTTGTTGGTGTTCGTTTGATGGTCGTGGGCTATACATACGCCCAAGCCTAACTCTAGCCTAAAAGTCGGTGTATAGTACAAAAACTACTTTTGGCTCTTTTTCCAGTGTTTCTTTATTCCCATTCCTTTTTGCCTTTGACCATATATTAAGTTTTTTTTTGTTTCACCTTGACCAATCCTCTTTAAATAAAACAAAAATTTCTACTTTCTATTAATTTTTCTCCTAACAATATAAATCTCAATCATTTAAAATGCTTTGCTATCTAGATTACAAAAATGTAAACCATTTTTTGACAACTGTATACTTTCATCATGGTCCAGAATGTTACAACTAGACATTCTCAACCATTTTAAATTTAAAAGTAACCAAATCGTATTTAAATTCAAGTACAAAATATTAGAAACCTACGCATATTTTTTTTCAAGCAAAAGCAAACATGTTCTTGGCTTTCAGTAGAACCTGAATTCACAAATTTTATTCCTCGTTTTTATCACTGTATGCCTTAGCATAACCAATTTTTCATGCGTACGCATGACATGTATTTACTATTTACGTTAGATATATAACATGTACGTACGCATTACAACATTCCCCATATAAATAAATCTATCAAAAATTTGAAATTTCGGAATGAAAAAAATAGCCAGCGGGACTTCATGTTTCGCTTTTGTATATACTCTTACTTTACCTTACTCAAACTGTACAAAATTGCCATGTATATACATAAATAAAGCAGGAACCCTTTTTAGAAAATTCTGGAAAGCAAACTGAATTTAAAAGAGCCAGTTTTCACAGCCGAACGAAAAGTCAAGTAGGTAGGTAGATATGTAATGCAAGTACCATGTTGTTGAGCACAACACAAAAAGGCTTTGCCAAAAAAATTGCCCACGTATTCCAACAAAATGTAACCCTACTTGTATTGAAATGGAAACGTTTTCCTGCAGGGTTTCACAGCAAAGCATCAGTATCAAAGGAATAACGGGAAGTACCTAATTTTCAAGCTTTTGCATATATTGTTTTCTCGTTGAAGTGTGAAAGCGCTCTAAGATTGCATAATGTAACCAATGAAATTGGTTTTGTAAAGTGCTGTCCTTTCAACTGCTCCGTTGCTTTTTACTCGTACGTAAATGACAAAACCTACATGAGTAGCCTGCATTTTTGAATGGTTTTATCTACTTTCACTCCCGTTTCCCTCTCAAACCATCAACTTTCACACGAGCGTGTCAGATTTTGCAATTAACGGTTTACGTGGCAATATATCACTTATCATAATATATGCTGGGTATTTCAAGCTTCAAACTCGAATGTCTTCGTTTCGTTAGCTAAAAACTACGACTCAAACATGTTATCTAAATATGACCTTATCTAGATCAAACACTGTATTCCTTTCATTCGCGTACATTTTTCACTTCTAAATAATGCGACACGAATTTATCTTTGTTGCTCGTAAAAATATATGTGGAGGGCTTTTATAATAATGCAAATGTTATTTACTGATAAATATCAAGTATCCTTTTACCAGAATATTAAAGCCAACGACAAAATTAAAATCATGAATGGAACCCATCAAGCTGAGATGGAAGCGTGTATCATGAATACCAGTCTACTTAGAAATCATCTTTAGAAAATGTCTTTTTGTGTTCTGTTTGCTATGCTGAATTTAAACGGATTTCACTACAGAAAATAACATTGTCATAAAAACAGTAAGTACATGTATATTTATATGTACTGCACTCAAATCTAAGCTCTATGACGCGCGTCCTGTCTTAAAAAATGCTCATAAGGTGTCGGTCTACAACAAAAACTTGTGTCCATTATGACATGTGTTGAATGGGAATTTTATCCAGGAAAAACTGGGAACACAGAGAGTAGCCAACCTTGGAAAATATCTTCCGAGATGTTTGGCGCTTGTCCAGTAGGACTTCCTACATATAATTAACAATTCGTTTATATAATATCTTGAAAAATAGAGCATTTCGTCTGCAGCACAGGCCATTGCTTGGTATAACAATGTACGCATCTTATGATAACCTACAAGCCCAGAGTGCAATACAATGCAACATATGCTGTGCAAAATGTTGTTGATTTTGCTAGAATGTCGATACGCTTTCTCTTTCGAATATTTGGAAGGGAACTTTCATTTTGTAGATCAAGGTTCCTCCGGTTACATTGTTACTTACTCAAA
>JAQIWO010000556.1:0-13574 GCA_034695405.1 Entomobrya muscorum | reverse complement strand
AGGCATAACAATAATTGGCAGTACACCATCACGTCAATAAATATGCGCATTACTTTACACTATCTATGCTTGCAAATTTAAATTATTGTGGTACACATTATAACATATTTTTATGTAGCTTAGTATGCTAATTGCAACATCGAAATATTGTATTTCAACACCTTAAGTAGCAGTAACAAATAGTTGTCACTTTTACAGCTCATGTACGCCTGTGTTTGTATTTTATACACAGTTTTTGTACACACTTTTAGAATCCCTTGTAACTTGCGAAATATTCTAGATTCTAGACAGATTCAAAATTTAAACAGTACGTCACTGTTGTCTAACCATTCATTTTAAATTTTATTTATTTATTCCAACGTTTTAAACAATTCTCACCAGAAAAATCAATAATAATCACCTTCATAAAGATTTATGAAAATTGTGAACATCGGCAAGTCGTCTAGAATCTAGAATATTTCGCAAGTTACAAGGGATTCTAAAAGTGAGATATTGATGAGCGTGGGCAGCGTCCACAACCACCACACAAAAACTCTCAGGTGTCATACTTGCCCAGTCAACATTTTGAATGTTACGCAACAACCCCAATGCAAATTGTCGGCATGTATTTGTTTTAAATATTATAAACTAAAATAAAACAAGGTGCTATGTGTAGCAGTGTTCGTTGTTCCTGTTTTTTTGACATTTGAAAGTTATACAAACACCTGATTTGAGAATGTGATAACACTTGTTACGTAATTAGGTATAGTATTTACAGTATTAATGTTTTTTTTATCCCTTATACCCTATTACATACTAATTAGTCTGTACAGAATTCGTGGGCAGTTGTTTTTCAGGAATGCAAAATGAACGGCCCTGAACTCACCTATTTTAAAGGAGACCTTGCAAATATTTTTTTTTACATAAATATTCTTTGCATGTATTTAAAAAGCAAAGGAGCGGAGAAATGATAAAAACAAGTTATTTTAACGTTTATTATAAAAATTCAAATAAAACTCCATTCTCGGCAAAGTTTAGTCATTTAAATATCCTCTTAATTATGTACATTTATGAATATAATTACACATGAAAATGTGGGTTTCAAATTCATTTTGATAATATTCTCAGTATCTATTTATTTATTAATCTAAATTAATAAAAAGAAGTTCACCAGGAATACAAGTTACAAAAATCATCACTTTTTCTTGAACTGGGTATAAATCTCCTCAACGTCTGTCCATAAGCTCATATGTTACTGGGAAGGTGACGTGGTTTTTGGGGCACACTAAAACATACAAAATTTGGTTAGTAACATGCTATGTTAGTAATAATTGTTTATATATTACCAATACAAGTAAACTTTGAACTTGATCATCGTCAAATTTCAACTCTTGAGGAAAAACTTAAAACCTATCCCAGCATAATTTCATTTTCAGTATAGCATGTACAATTTGTGAGTGTAAGTCAGTTGCATGACAAAATGTCAATGAATTACTCGCTTTTCAAAATGCACTTGTAACAGTTTCACTGTTTCCTGTCTATCATTACCAATGTTATGTACACATGCAGTTATTTTGCACAGTGGAACACAAGCGAACATACAAGTGCCGCACCCTCTGAACTATAATACAAGTTCGAATGAATTTTGGCACGGAATTTTGCATTATATACAATTGCATCCTAGGGGGCTCCTTGGAACGGTAAATTTTGTTTAAAAAAATCTAAAGTGTTCCTTGCCCTGCCTTACATACGTGCACAAGTCACGTGTTAAGAAACTAGTAGCCCTATAAAGTCCCATTCTATATTACTGTGAATAGTAAATTACACGAAGATGGCCAAAAGATGAGTCATTTTAATGGTTGCTTGGACGTCACATTACACTTTTTTTTCAGATTATAACAATCAAGTCAGTCGCCAAATTTATGCAGTTAAATACATTGTTACTTATTCCCTTGGCTGATAAGACGAGAGGGTGAGCAACTTTTGCTTTTTATGCGCTTCTTAATTTATGTGTTGTGTAAACTCATGACTCATGGTTTATCTGGTTTACTTTTTTCATTCATTTCGGTCTCTACCTTGAGGGGATGGTAAAGTATTTTTTGGCAAGACAACAACATGTTGAATCATTATGTCATATTTTAGCTAAAAACCGCTTTTGGGTTAGCCATGAAAAGCTTTTAAAACAAACGAATTTATCAGACGTGTCAGCTTCTATTAAAGCCCTACAAAAATTTTTATGAAGATAACCAATGTTTTATCGACGCAGCATCAACATGCATTTCATGCGTCATCATGGACCCATAGCTCCGTACAAAAAATAAGTGTTAAAAATTAATGATTTTAATAAGAGGTGCAAAACTTGCTTCGAGAAACACCACTCTTCTTCACATCATCGAATAAATTTGCACGCCATCTCTTAATTGGCCCACTATTTATGATGACTTAATGGTCTATTTCATGCAGCTTTGAGTTCTGGTAGATTTTTGGAAGGGCTCTATCTTTACAGGAAAGTTGACTACGATTTTATCATTTTGTGTTAACTATATTCATGCATTTAAGCTGCTGATTGTGAAAAGAAATTAAAACAAAACAATTTTTTATTTTCTTTTTTTATTTAATTAAATTAGCTTACCTTTTGTTCACGCTTCTATAATTAAATATATGTGCTCGCTTGAAAAGCAATTCATATTAAACTTAATGTAAAACTTATTTAATATTTTTACATGATAACGTTTTCACAAGCGGTTTTGTCAATTTCCTCTTTCGTTTCTTCCCATTCTCGGAGTAATTAGCATTTGCTGATAGCCTACAACGCAATTTTCGTTATTGCATAAAATTTTAACCACAAAAATTGGTTATGAAACAAGTATTGAGTACGTATAAAAATGCTTGAATTTGAAATATAAAAAAGTGGTTTTTAAAGACTAGCGTACTAGAAAAGGAAGACGTCATACCGATGTAGATATTGCCATTAACTTCTGTATAGAGGCTATAGCTTGCAATTTGCAAAAATTTGTGATCACATACTGCTGAGTCAAAGCAGTATATTCAACCTTGTGCTTTGTTTCTTCCTCTCGACGTTTGAAAAATGGACACGTACGAAATATAATTGACAAAATTCTATCTCCATATAATAAACAATGGCACATTTATTTTTTAAAGGATATAAATTTCATTGACCTTGAACTGATGAAATATAAAAGCTTCTGTAAAATAGATGAATGAAACGTGGACATAGTGGTGCGGCATACACGTAGGTATGCACCTCAAACACATCAAAATCATGAGTTGAATTTTTGAACTTTCGGAGTAAATCGTCTTTATTGAAATATTAAAATATATTTTGCAGAGAACATTTTATACGGTATGTAAACAAATGATGTGTCTGTTCTGTAAGAACATCTATCAATTTTATGTGAATACTGAAGAGCGTTTCGACCCTTCGGAAATAATATTTGCATTGAATGAATTCCAGCGTTCAGATTACAGAAATATTAATAATTTTATTGAAATTAGGATATTATCATTTAAAAAATATGCAAAAAGCAGGCATCAAAATATATTTAGCTCCATATGTTCTGTTACAGAATCGTGCAATGTGATACACGGAAATTTCAGCTGCTGTGTTATTTTGTGTCTCCCAAATACACACAAAGTCAAAGTCACATGTTTCAAAGCAAGTAATCCAAACGAGTTCACTTAAATGATACTGTATATAGTAAATTACATTACGATAGTCAAAGCATCACTAAACTTTGTGTTTATTTGGACCCGACCATACAATATTTTTTCCAGGGGATAAATCTCAATTCACTTGCAAAATTTATACAGTTAGATACAATGTTACTTTATCACTTGACTGATAAAACTAGATGGTGAGCACCTTTTGCTTGCATGCGCTTGTTCATTTATGTGTTGTGTAAACTCATGGTTTATCTGGTTTACTTTTTTCATTCATCTCGGTGTCTACCTTGAAGAGATTGTAAAGTATTTTTTGGCAAGACAACAACATATTGAATTATTATGTCATATTTTAGCTAAAAACCGCTGTTGGGCTAGCCATGAAAGGCTTTTAAAGCAAACGACTTTAGGTGTCAACTGTCAATTAACAAATATTTTTCATGATTTCAACTATGCTTTTATCGAGATATCACGTAAAAAAATTTATTTCATGTATCATCTTGATCATACATATATTTTAAACTTGCCTTAAAAAAATTATGTCGGAACCATAGTTAAAAATTTACACACAAAATAATCGTTAAAAATTAATGGTTTGAATGAAATGGTGCATATATTGCTTTGGGGAACACCACACTTATTCACATCATAAAAAACATTTGCACGCCACATCTTAATTATGCGCTATTAATGATGACTTAATTGTCTATTTCATGCAGCTTTTAGTTGTGGTAGATTTACTATATAGTTCCATCTTTGAGCTGAACAGAAAGTTGACTAGAATTTTAGAATTTCGTGTTAATTATATTCATGTCCATTAAACTGCTAACTACAGCAAGCAATTAAAACACTTGTATTTGTAATTAAATTATTTTACCTTTCGCCCAAGCTTCTGTAATTAAATTTAGGTGCTCTCTTACAAAATAATTTATATTAAGGTTAATACAAAATGTCGTTTACATTTTTACATGCTAACGAATGCGTTTTCACAAGCATCTTTGTCAATGTTCTCTTGTGATACTAATTATAATGTTGTCTTTATTGATAAACTAGCAGCAAATGAGGTTTATTTTTTCCTTTTTGTGTGTAGATTTTTCATTGCGAGACTTCGTTATTATTATCCATGAAACAAGTACAAAGTACGCATGTAATTGCTAGAATTTAATATATAAAAGGAAGTGATTAATAAAAAAGACATATTTGGTGGGCAGAAAAAGATGATTTGAACCCAATTTCGAAAACAATTATGCCTCTTATATTCTATAGACTCGGATCTTGCGCTTTGCAAAATTGCTAATCACATACTGACAAGAGTCATGGCAAAATAATATGTAACCTTGTGCTAAGTTTCGTGTTCACAACGTTTGAAAAAGGGCACGTACGAAAACATAATTGACAATCATTGCAGATCTATATAATGCCAAATGGCACATCTGTTTTCTAAGGATATAAAACGTATTGACCTTGAACTCTTGAAATATAATTGCTTTTTTAGAAAATGCTGAATAAAACATAGCGTAGTGGTACTTTGTTCATTCATTTTTTTAAACAGAACATCAAATACGTGAACTAGATTGCGGAAAGATGTTAAGGTACTATATCAATTTATTCTATGCAAATTGCGGTTTAAAAATAATTAAAAAACATTTACAGAACATTTTATAAATATCTATATACTTTTTAGTGTTATGTGGTGAATAATGTGTTGTTTGTTAAAAGAAATATCGTGTATACCGTAGAAAATATTACTTACGACCCAATTCAAATAATATTACAATTCAAGGAAAATGATACTTATAAATAAGAAATACACAAATGTGAATAAAAAACACATTAACTTCTTTATGTTTGTACTACCTAGTGATAATAAGTGATTGTTTCAAAGCTTTCAAAGCTTAGAAGTTCATTAGCATAGAGTGTGATGCTACCTTTCTGACATAAACTGTATCGTTGTGTACCTTATTTTTTCAATTGGAATAATGCATTTTTTAATCATATAAGCTTACTTTAGAATGTAAGTTTTTTTACCAACATAAGCATAACATGTGCATCTATTGGAGTTTCATATGTCTACTAAAGACATCGAATGCTTTATGATGATTCATCTAGAAAATTAGTTTCCCCTCTAATTTTTAATTGACATACCAGTGAACAGGGAAACGTACCTAGATTGCTGCGTATGTATTAATTTTAACCAAAGACAAAAAACCAACTGCAATTCCCACAGAAAAAATCCGAAAATGAGTATGTATCTTCTTGATTATGATTTATCTAGTTTTTATAGATTTCATCTTTAACGTCATTTTTAATCATTTTCTTTATTATTGCATTTGCATTGCTCTAGTATAGTTTCGGCAAATGGCAAAGCTACTTTTAGTTTGATTCTTAAATATTATTTCGGGGCAATAATAATAAATATTTTTCTTCTGTGTGCTAAGAAGTACGTGACCTTTATAATTACATAATAAAGCGAATGTCAAACGGAGAAAAAACATAACAAAATTATTAATCTATTTGTATCGTGACATCACAAAAGTAAATTTCACATAAAGTCACAATATAATCAATCAATGTTCTCCAGTTTTACAATTGCACGGGACAGACTACTGTAAAGTAAGAAGACACATTTTCCTTTCCCAAACATATTTTGGCTAGCATAAAAGTAAACCCCTTACGGAATAATCGTCCACTGCATAAAAACAGATTTGTCCAACATGTTCCGATAACTAGCTCGATTCCCATGCCCGCCCCTGCAAAGGAGATTCCACCTAACCAAACAGCAAAAATAACCAAAATGTTTCCACTCATGTCAGGCCTTTTTGGAGATGGTTTCCTAGTCTTTTCATCTAGAAACTTCTCCTGTGCAAGGGTTTTTGACCACCATTCTATTATTCCTGAGCAGGCTATCCCCTTTGCTCTCCGCATAATATGTGGAGGCATGGGTCCTTTCATGTAAAATGTATTGCTTGCGGTCAGATAGGACTCCTCAGTTCCGAAGTGAATTTGATCAGATGATTTGGCTTCTTGCAATAACTTTGAGAGCACCTCTGTTGCCTCGTAGCGTCGGAGAACGTACGCTGAGCTGTTGCATTCAGCCATGTAGCTATTTAGAAATTTGAATTCCAACTTATTGTACAATTCACGAAACAACTCGTTTGCCTCTGTTGGGTAGAGTTCCCGTCCACGACTTATTTCCAATCCTCGCAGAGAGCTTAAAGCTGACTTAAGCATTTTTTTGGTGTTTTGGTGCAAAGAAGTATTATTGTTGACTAGTTCATCCAGAGAATTCCAATCTTTATTCACTAAAACAGCCAGATCTACCATTCTAGTGACTTCGGAATCCGCATATATCAAGTCATACCCAGGCTGATTATATCCTAGACTATGGTTGTCGATATACCACTGACCTGTAGAATCGGGAGTATCAGCCGAGTGAGCCGAGTAGTGATACAATGCAAGTTGGCCAACTTTTGAATACACGCTAATGTTGTTTTCAACGAGTTGGTTAAACCGTTTGAAATGTACTGGAGGCAGAGGAACCACCATATTGTAAACGTTATCGTTCTTCCATGCATTGTTCAAAATGATAGAGGCGAGGAATATAGGTGCATAGAAGAAGAATCTATACATATTTTTGCTGACATAATCCAAGTCCCCTTGATCTACATACATTCGGCATATGAATTCTAGCCTCCTCAACCAAGAGGCCCTTTGGATGCGTTCTCCATAAGAAACAAAGTGCGTTACAACTAAGGCCGTGATCAGAATCCAAAGCCAGATGTACTTGTCGAATATGTTTACGAGTTCCAGAAAGGCTAGCCCTTCATACTTTACTGATTTGCTACATGCTATGAATTTCATGCTGTTGAGATGATCATGGAAACAAAACTCCATTTCCTTAGGACACGCTGCCATAGCACGACCTTCGAGTTCGATATTATGTGGAACTACGTTCAACCCGAGTTTCGATATTTCTACAATTTTCCCGTTGTAGCACATCATTTTCTTGTCATCACCGAGGTAGTACGTGTAATTACCCAGCACTTTCATCCAAAGTCGAATATGCGTATTAACCTGCCTTTCTGGCTTGGAAAGCTGCAAGTTGTCAGGGATGCTGCCAACGCATTTTTGTAAATTTACTTGAAAAAATTGGTCAAATTTATCATCACTAATGTCCGTGGAAACGTGAACATGAACTAATTCAAATACGCTGGGGTATGCTAATGTCATGTTAGCAAAACCAAAGGTCGATACCAAGTTTCTGTTGTTTTTAACGGAACAAAGGGGACAAAATACTTCAATTTTGCTCTTGATTCCTGACATGACAAAAAAAGAAATTATTGTGTCATAGAACACAAACGGAGTCGAAAACACATATTTATAAACATGAAAAAGTTCTCTGTAAACCCAGCTGTACATTCCACTTTTGTAATTTTCACTGTCATTTGCCGTGAAAAGTATATGAAGTGGGGTGATTGAAGTTGGAAGAGCATACCGCATTTTCTTTGTTAGCAAGTGATAGGAGAAAAGCGTTTGGTACGTTAGACTATAATTTCCCCTGATGCGTTTAAACAATTTCTCAAAATCAGGGACGTATAACGAAATGTGAACCCGGCAGAGCCAAGGCTTTGAACCAGAAACGAACTTGAGTAGCTCCAATTTTGAGAAACATTGAGCTCTTACTTGTGGATGCAACTTCCGGCGCAAACATTTTGGATCATGAGGGGACAAAGTTTTGTTTCCAGTGCTTTCTCTTTTCCACACCAGAGGGTGAACTTTTCTGACATTAGAATGGGCGGGTAGCCCTGCCACAAGTTTTCTCAGAATAAAGGGATAGTTGGATGCCATGGATGATGGGTCTATGTGTACTCCAAAGTAGTTGTCCAGCAGTATTAAGCAGTGCTGGCTTCCAAATCGAGCAATCAGTTTGGCAAGATTGCTTTCAAATGGATAAGCTTTCAGGGCTTCAAGTTTGCCTTCCTTAAAATAATGATCATAAAGCTGTAGATTCTCCTTGTCTACAGAAGATGGAATAAAATTGTGATAAGCATTATTTTTGGTCGATATAGTGAAATGTGATACAATGGCCAAAACCAGCCAAAACAACACGTACTTTATCACATGCTCCATTGCGATTGTGTTTACCAGTTTAATTGGAGTTAATGTCGCAACCTAAGTCAAATGGCCTAGTATCATTAAAATAAAAAACTTTACTGCAAATGATCATGAATAGATTTTAGAAAATGCATGTTTAGTAAATTGTGTGCTGTGACGTCTAGGTGCCCTAATTTATTTAAATTGCTACTTTTTCTGCAGTGACAACTATTATTACAGTGACAATTATAAATTTAGTTTCAATCCAAACAAGTTTTGGTCATTCTTAGCAAGCCTTGAACTCACTTCTAGCCGGATGTTAGAACTGCTATTTTATGGGATTTCTATACGAACATTTTACTTTTCCTTCTGAAGGTCAAGTAGGGTTTTTTGAGATATCGTGTTCATAAAGTGATACGCAGAGAGGATGATAACGGCCTCTCTTCTAGCTGATTTGGATACTTATTTGCTCAGAAATTATTTAACTCGATTGCTTTATGCGATAAACCTGAAATGTAAAATGGCTGAATAAAACTATATTCTAAAATAATAGGCTTCGGAGAGAATTTTTTTCAGAGAGAAGGTGTGGGTCGAAACCATGTCCTCATGAAAAAATTCAGTAATTACACACATTAAAAGTATTACCAAATACATGCATTAAACTAGAAGGTAAATTCTGCTAAAAACCGTAATCATGTGGTTTCTATAGGATGCATGTTGGTGTATAGACGTATGTACTAAAACAAACTAAAAATTGCCCTGTATTTTGCAGATATAATTAACTTGAACTTACGAGGGAATGTTGTCAGACATGATCGCTGAAATTGGCTGGCTTAAGGGTTATTATATGCAACCAGATGTGCTGATTTCAGTGGTGGTATTGAAAATTCTGAATGGGCTGATATACCGCAGATAGAACGGCAGCATGACCTCCGGATTCAGTGGGCGCTCTGTGTTTTCAAAGCGGCAGTCAGTACTTTTTGCTTCACTTGCTTCTCTCTTTTTTCTAGCATGTGCGTGTGGAGCAGAGAAAAAAGAGACGCGAGCAAAGCAGAGAACAGGACGCAAGCTGCTTTTTGTAGCCACGCACACGGAGAGAGAAAGAAAGAGAGGTGTGGGTGCGTGCGAAGAGAGATGAGGATAAAGCAAGCAGTCAGCGGTACTTCCACTTTGAAAACAAGCGAGCGCCCGCCACATTCAGAGGTCATGTTACCGTTCTATCTCCGGTATATCAGCCCATTCAGAATTTTCAATACCACCACTGAAATCAGCACATCTGGTTGCATATAATAGCACTTAAGCCAGCCAATTTTAGCGATCATGTGTGACAACATTCCCTCGTTAGTTTACTGGATGTGATAGAAATCTTACCTCTTTGCTCAACCATTACATGGCCAATTACACATGTAATGGTTAGGTGTACGGTAAATAATTTCTTTCCATATTATGACGTGATATCGTCTGCCTAAATATCGTAAAGTACTCAAGTTTATATTCGTCAGCTTTATCTGATTTTCATGAATAATATTTGGCATTTCTCGTAAGTGCCTAGTTACTAGCGTTTAAAATTTATGACGACTCTTCTGAAAATATGTAACGTATGGTTTAAAGTTTACTCTTATGGATTTTAAACAATTAAATAACCTAATCATTCACCTTCATGTACAATTACAAGCATACAATAGAGTGCGTATGTTGTGTAGAACAATTACAAGACAAAATTGGAAATCGGTTAGCGAGCATAGCACATTAAAAATGAAAGATTATATATTAGTAACTATGCTGCCTTTGCCTAGAATCCATTACGTGATAATGCATAGGCTTTATTTTGAGTGAAACACATAACCCATTCTGGTCATGTCCTTTTTATAAGTTGTAGATACTTACTCATAGACAGATAAATGTATGTTGTATAGGGTTGCGGATATTTCAATCGATTTTTGTTTTGGTCGTTGCCATGCTCACTTAAAATATACACGACTGCTACGGGCACAAAAATTAAAGTATTTACTAGAAACTTAGCGACGCATTTGAAATAAGAAACAAGATTTAGCATACAAAAAAAGTTTAAACTTGCAAACGAAGCCGTTCGTTTTACAAGGATCTCCATATTTCATTGGATTTCATTACATTTGATCGGCAAGCTTAGTTACGTTGAAAAAATTTAAACTTAATATCGTCACTTTATACGGACAATTTCTAGATTTACAGCTTGCGTTGAGCACATAGTTGTTATATCACGAGTATATCACGAAAAGTAAGTTTTATAGTTCATAATACACCTTCAGAACACATAACAAGTACTAACAATCTTATCGAATACATATTATATTTTGCGCATCACAAGAATACAATCTGTTTTTAGTTCCCACAAAATAGTGTAACGGGAGATTATTAGTATTGTTTAAAGCTTACATAAACTATAAATACATTCACTCATGTTTTAGGGAAGACTTCCAAAGCCGTCTCAAAATATTAGCAAAGAAAATGAAAACTCAAATCATAAGACGCAAACAGTAAAAGAAAATAGAACGAAAGTGTGATATTTGAAATGATTTTCAATTGGATTGAACATTAAGTTTATTGCAAACACAGTTTAATGCTGATGCAGGTCGCTTTCCGACTGAAGTCAAATTTTCTTTATTGAATGAGTTAGATAATTTATTAAATTTAAATTTTTTGCAACATTGCAAAAAGTAATTATGTGACAATGTGATATTCTTAACAAATGATTTGAAAGCTTGGTCATAATGTTCATTCCAAACCCCAAATGCTTTTTTCAAGAAAGTCAAGACGGGATAGTTTGGTTGAGGGCATCGTGAGAAAATTTGATTTGCTCTTGATTATTTGTTAAAGCTTTACAATTTGGAATCACACATTTATATGTAATTATTCGAAATCCTATCAAGCAAAAAATATTTGAAATTAAACAACTATCAACCGATTTCTGTTTATTGATTAACAAAGAAGTGGTTAGTCTGTCTTGAGAAAACTGTCGATTTATGAAAATTGAAATGACTACCTATGGTAAATATCTGGAGGTTTAAATCAGCCACTGGCCAGGGGTAGGGAAAACGTTATCATCAACAGAATATCAAGCACGTCCCCTGCAAATTGAGGACGCTCAATAGCTTTATGATCATCATCCCATGTATGTATTCAGTCTCTTCTACAAATGTCACCAAAGGAAATGTTCGGAGGCACAACTTGAGTTTCTCATCATCCACCAAAAGCTGTACTTGATGTTTCCCGCCGCCGTTCTCGTTCTTTGTCACTCGCAGATATTTGGCGTCTAGCTGCTATTTAGTCCTCACAAGAGCTTAACATTGGTCTCGGCTGTGATTATAGAGGTTTCTGTTTTCAAACATCCGTGATGGTGGTAGTAAGTTTTCCCACAGGGATATTCTCTAAGCGAGGGTCACCCTTCTAAGCATCCACACACTACTCTAAAGTCTAAAGTGTCATTATTTTGTTACTTGTGACTTCAGCGTGGCTGGTAATCTTCTTCCCCTCCCCGTTTTTACAGCGAAGCTTTCTGAAGCTCTGGAGAGTATAAACAAACACAGCTATTTGTTGGAGATAGCTGAAGGATTCACAGAGGTACTGACTTCACTTGTTGATGATAGAGGGGACACCGACTCTATGAATGCTCGAAACTACAAATCCTTCCTAGAAGTACTGCTTTCATGTATTTCATGCCCACTAAAATCCTCTTGTTAACTGAGTTCCTCCCCATGTACATGCATAAACTTGAATCTACAATTTTTTTAATCTTCCTAACAAATATGCATGCAACTTGATTAAAGTTAAATATATGAATGCTAGGTGGAAAAAAGTAAGCAAATGAGTAGAAGATATGAGTCGATTGTAGACCTCCATGTTTTACAGACGTGGCGAAATAATAGGATTGCAGGACATCACCAGTCGGGAGTTAGTCGGCCACACGGGTCGCAGAACGTTTGTTTTTCGAAGGGATCCCTTAACTTTTTCCTGGAAGAAATATTCGTCTCTGGTGGGACAGCTTTGATGGTATTTGATATCCAGAATTCGGAAAGCTTTTGGAAACAGGAAGAGGACACGCTGAGGAAGAAGCATACCTCTGAAAAAGAGAGATGCGTTCAAAACATTTTCCAGGTCATTGGGATCATCAAGATTATCTAACACTTGCTTTCAAACCTAGGAGAACAGAAAAGAAAGTGTTTCAAATTTAATTATATTTTTAGTTTTGAATGTTTAAAAATTAATTTAGACGGAATGTTTTTATTTTTAACTTACTTCTTCAGGAAATACGGTTTTGGGTGATAAGGCCCTAGGTTCGTCCTAAGCTGTGGTTCATGTCGTACTAAATTTGAATCAGAGATCCCGTAGGAATCGCAGTCGAAACTTTTTTGAATTTGAATGCAGTTTCCCATTTCTACTTTTATTTTCTGGAACTAAAATTGAGGTTAAGCTAAGTTTTTCTAGTAGAAATCTTTGGTTTTGTAAAACTCTCACAAAAACACTCCTTTTTATTGTTTTACATTGTGTTGTTATTAAGTAGCTGAAGCTCTGCGAAAGCTGCTTATTGCGTTCGTCCTGTCCGTCTGTCTGTCCGTCTGTCCGTCTGTCTGTCCGTCTGTCCGTCCGTCCGTCCGTCCCACGCATAACTCCGAGCTCCTTCAACATAGAGATCTGAAACTTGGTACACAGATAGCTCCAAGTCTGAGCATCTGAATGCTCCAAGTTTCGTCTCGATCGGTGGTCGGGTCCGGAGTTCTGGGCGTTACCGTCAACCACTAACTTTCCATGTATTTACCATATACACTATGTATGTATAAATG
>JAQIWO010000555.1:0-13575 GCA_034695405.1 Entomobrya muscorum | reverse complement strand
CTGTCCAGAGTTAAGGTAGCTTTTGGGAGGAATAACTACGTAGAGAAAATCATCCCTGTGGTCTTCCAGCAGTTTGCTAACCAGAAGATTGTGGAAGCTCTGCTTCTTAGGGTTGGCTAAGATAATCTTCCGAATATACCTGAAAATGGAGTGAAAAATTCATTTTGCCTACACATGCGTATGAAAACTCCCTTAAGCGTTTTAAAAGTAGTGTCCATTAATAATGTATGTCATATATTTCTTGTCGTTTATTAACCAAATACTGTTTCAGTGGCTTGCCGAAGAAAATGGTTGCAGGCACTATTATAAATGCATTTTAGTATTAAGAAATTTTAACTTTATCTTGATCTTTATCTTAATGTCCGACAAAGAAATCGAGAAACGGCTTGCGAAAATAACATTGAATTAAATATGAGTATTGACGATTATTGACATAATTTTGATATAATTTATTACCAAAAGTTCAATCGATGTTTTAGATCGATAAGAATATTTAAAAGTCTACCAGCATTTAAAAGACTAACACATAGGCTTCTTAATTAAATTAGTTGAATCATTTTTCAATTCTAATAGCTTTCATAATAATAAAAATATTGTAAGGATGGGCATGTTACTATTTCATCCATTTTTACTACTGACATTTACCACTGTCAAAATGTTGATTAAAATAAAAATTACCATGTAATGCAAACAATGCTAATTACTTTTCAATTGAATTAATTACGGTTACAGCTTTTCCGGTAACTAGTCTATTAATTTATTGTTCGATAACGTGAACTTCTGCATTGACAAAGCTTAAGTTAGCTTTTCACCGAATTAATGTTGAATGTTACTCACTTTACTGTATTTTCAATGCCGTCCTTCAGTTTCACAATCCTTGTAGTTTTTTTTATGCATATAAGTTTACAATCAGCCAACATTTCTTTACCTTTACTTAGCATCATAATAAAGCAATCAAAATAGATTCGATAGGATTCCCCGAGAAAAACCACCAAAGCTAAAAGATGCCCACCCAGCATCACAAGAAATATCAATAAAATGTTTCCCGACATATTTGGCTTTGTCGGATTCACCTCAACGTACTCGTTTTTAGCCTGCCCAGATATAAACTTCATCCACCATTCCATTATCCCCGAACCTTGCATGCCTTTTATTCGTCTCACAACAAAAGGAGGCAGTGAACCCGTTATTCCAAATATATAGTATTTCCCAAAGTACCTTTCAGTTCCTCCATGAACCAGTGGAATTCTCTCCACTGTCCCATCTTTCGTAAGTTTGTCCTTCACCATTTTTGAATACCCATAAAACAAATGATGCGGCAGCAGTAAAGCCGTCTTGTTGCACGCTGCAAGTTCATTCAACACTATGGAATTCTCCTTTTCATAAACCATATTTCGAATCATAGTCTCATAAATGGAGATTTCTGATCCCGCCAGCTTCAGTTCTAATAAAGGCCATATAGTCTCAACTGAATCTTGTATCAATTTAAACAGATTTGGAATTAGTTTTGACTCATTTGCAACGTTAAACTCTTGAGACATATTTGATAACTCTTTTGCACTAGGTAGCATTGAAACGATTTCAGAAGTTGCAAATATTGTATTAGTTTTCAAGATATGAGGAGATCCCTCTACAAGGTAAATACTTTGATAAGTCACCCACGGGCTAAAGAAAAGTAGTAAACTCACTCGTGTGTAAACTGTAAAATTGTCGGTTAGCAACTGACTTAATTTCTCGTACCGAAGCGGAGATCTGGGTGCTACAATGTTGTACATGTTTGTGCTCTTGTAAGCATTGCTCAGAACTAATGCCCCGATTAGGAATCCACAAGCGGAGAATCTAGCAGCCTGACTTTTAAGCTGTTTGACTGTATACGGATCTCCCCTGTCAAGAAACACTTTAACCATTGATTCCACAAATATTAGGAGGGAATTAAGAGAAAATGCGAGCTTAGAATTGGAAACAAATTGAGTGTGAAGAAACGCTAAGCAAAATGTAATGGACATGGTTGTAAGCCAAACGCTGCCATCATAAATGTCAACCAGTTCCCCAAACTTAAGACCTGAAGTTCCTCTTTCCCCACAAGTTATAAATTGTATGGTGTCCAACTCGTTTCCAAAGTACATTGGAAACTGTTGGGGAGACATGCCACTGTACAATTCCCCGTCGAGTTTAACGGTGTCTCCAAAAATATATTTTTTCGTAGATAACTGTCGACCATTTACGCAGTAGTCGTCACCACTAAACGGGATTTTGTAGGTGTAATTATTTCCCATGATTGCTTGCCACACGTGAACTTGCGCGTGCGAGATTTTGTCATCTAAATTTGGAAATGGGATATTGACTCTGGATCTTTTCTCAGATATTGAGTTGTGGCACATGCGTGTATGGCGTTTAAAACTGTCAGATATTCGATCGGTGTCAAAATCTATTGATATATCCCAGGCAATCATTTCGTTTATTTTTGGATGGCTTAGCAAGGATAGGTTAGAGATAGAGTTTAGATGAGACTTATTTATGATTCGGGATTTGACCCGAGATTCCTTAGCAGATCGTAAGTCAATATTTTTCAGCTCGCATGTTATGCAGTATACTTTAAGTAGGTTTATTTTCCTAGTTTCTGAGTGAACAGGACGATCGGTTTCCATGGAAACTATGACTGTGTTAAGTGCTTTGGAGCCGCCATTGGCAAGCAACGAGGATCGGATTTTGAAGAATAAGTATAGTTGCATCCTTTGAAAGTCAGATGGATTTGTGCTTTTTTCAGTAATTAAAACTGGCACAGAGGGAGTTGAAGATGGTAACAAGTAGCGCAAAAGTGTCGTGTCTCCGTTAAAGCTAAAACTCTGGGAATGTGATAACGTTGAAAGATCGCGTTTAAATTCGGACTGGAGAAGTGGGACAATAACGTGAACTTGACACAACCATGGTTTTGACCTAGAGGCGAATTTAATAAAATTCAATTGTGAGAAACATTGATACTCATATTCTGGCCACATTTTCTGTGAAAGACACTCCAGTTCACCAGCTGCTAACGGTTTTTTCGAAGTGCCGGGCTTAACCCATGCAAACCCGTACCATCTTCTACTATATGGGTGTACGTGAAGACCTGCAGTTTGTTTGCGTAGCAAATAAGGGTAGCTGTAAGCTGTTGCTGGATTTATATCCAATTCAAAGTAATTGTCAAGCGATATCAGACAACAGTTTATGCCAAAATTAGTAACGAGCTCCTCAAGACGAAGATTTTTCTCATCTGAGGCACTGTAGCTATACTCACTATCGAAAAATTCTATTGGCCGATTAGTTTTGAGAGATTCTGCAGCCAGCACAATAGACGAAAGGAGGAGAAAATGCCACATTCTGAAACCGGCTGTGACTTCGTACGGAAACAATAAGCAGAGATTTAAGTGATTAGTGATTAAACTAAACTTAATTGGTTACTAATTAATTTTAAGTGTGATATTTAAAAAAATATTTTCAGTGTAAGCGTGTTTTAAAATTTAACAGTAGAAACTAAAATACTGTTTTCGGAAATGGTACAATCCTGTTGCACATTCAACAAAAGTTTACCCTTAGGCCTCCAGCATCTTGCCCACGTATTTATTTAGAAAGTAAAGCGAAATCTGCAGATTATTTGTAACTGTTTTTTTATTATTTATTTTGGGATGAATAGGGTTTAAATTAAAACCTGATACAATGATAAACATGACAACATGCAAGTTATTCTATTCAATAAAAGATACGTTTTTGCGAATATTTCACAGCAGTTTTATCAACCCAATTTACGAAGTTTACGATTTCAGAAACTTTTAAAAACTATGTTTCTGAAGTAAGTAGTTATAGATGAATTTCCTTTAGATTGCAATTTCCAGGGTACTTTATTGCTTGTTTAAAGAATAATAGAATATAATAGAATAAAACCGCTGTAAGGCAGCGTGGAAAAAACTACCCGAAGCGTGATGAAAATTATGAATAATAGTATAACATTAACATGATCGCATGCTAGAATCAAAAGAGCACGAATTGACCCATGGTCCAGTGAGAAAAATTGATCAATTTTTGCTTATCTATCAGATTTCACAATAAAAAAATTTGCCATTTACGATACATGTTTCCCGAGCCCCACATGTCGACCCCCACCACGGGCCCCCACATGGGTCCTCCGACCTGAAAACCAATAGGGTTCCTTGGCAGGACCTGAGGAGTGTGTGTGCCAAATTTTGGCTCGATCGGTGCTTGTGGTCGTGAGTTATCGTGTCGTCAAGCAGACATACAGACAAACAGACGGACAGACAAACAACTTAATCGCATCAACTACTTTCAGAATTAAAATTCTTCTGGTAGTTAATAAATTACAGAAACAATATTTTATTCAAAACTTAAATGCTTTGCGTACACATTAAGGAAACGTTTAGCCGTTGGATTTGAGTCAACGTATAATTGTAAATAAATACATAAAGATTAAAAACGTAAAATTAAACTTGATTTCATAGACTATTAAATAAACCGTAATGCTTAATAATTTTGAATTTTCTAGAGAATAAATTAAAAAGAGGGTAAAATATAATTTAAAAAAGCATAACTACGGTACATACACATGGCTGCGTAAAATTATAAATTGGAAAGCTTTGAACAAGTCACCCCATATTGTAATAAATGGCAAATTACTACTAAATTTATCGTGTCGCACACCAATATTAAATGCAATTACGATTTAAAAGGCTGGCATTCGTTTAGGTAATGACTAGTTAAATTGAAGTCTTCCAAACTACATATTTTTTTAAATTACAGCATTGATCCACTAGCTACCATTTAGGTAGAAAATTTGAATTACAATTTTGTGCATGTAAAACGTGTTTTTGAGCTTGGAAATTGTGTATGGATTAAAATACAGTTTTATTGCATATAAAAATTTAAATTAATAAACCAAGCAAGCAAGCTGACTTAGTAAAGTGACAAACTCTAAACCCAAAAGAATCATCAAAGGGTGGTGTCATTTTCATGTTTTATATGACAAATATGTGTTACATTTAAGTTAAAACTACAAAAACCGTGAAAGCAACGACGTAGCATTTCGAATTTCAAAACAAACATCAGATTTGGATGTCTCTCAAAGAGTAGTAACATTTTAAAGCATCACAAGCCGCATATAAGTTACAGGTTTTGATTATCAAGAAAGATGTCAAACGCTTATCGATGACTGATAAGCTTCAAAATATTTGGACATCGAATTTAAAGGTTCAACGACAGATTGGTAAAACCAGAATAAGAAAATTTCTATCCGTTCAAGAAACAATCATACAGACAGACAGATGGACGGAAGGACAGACGGACGACATGAAATCAGTAAGTAGTTTCGCCACTTAAAAAAATATGCCCAAGTGTGACAGTTTAGTGCTTACGCTATTATATCTAATTTTACTTATCATAAGTAACATCACAAACATGTTATTTTCCTGTTTTTAAAGCCAAAACATAACATGAAAGGAGTAGGCATAATTTTAGGTTATTACGTTTCAATAATTGAACATTATTTCATACTGTTGCTAGCGTCTACACAGAAGCACTCATTCTCATTTCATTTCTTTCCAGAGCGGGCCCACATATTCCATTCATCAACATGTACACCGATTTCATGTTAAAGTTTCTCGTTCGTATCTCCGCTTTTGCCAACTTGCTCGGCTTCTATCCCCTAAAAGTTGACCGAGTCCGTGGCAAGTTTTACGTTCATTTCTGGAGTCATGTTCGAGTACTCCATGTGTGGTGCTGGTTTGTTGTCTACGCTGTCATAGTTCTACCTACTCACCTCTATGATCTCCATCTCACCGGGCAACAAAGAAAGTTCAACTACACTGTCCAGATCATAAATTGCTGTCTGGTATGCGTCATATTTCTGGGTGCCCTTTCCATCAAGGCGGAGGGATGGTGTCAAATTCTAAACGCCGTATTAAAATTTCTACCCGACTTTGAGACTAAATATATGGCTGATTACAATAAAACTCAAGATGCATTAATGAATCGCATTCTTGAAGCATTTCTTTTCGCGACCTACGGATCAACTGCTTCAATGGGCTGCCTTGCAGCAGTAGATTGCATTGGTATTGGTATTGGTATTGCCAAATTTTATTTTGAAAAGAGACATCATACATAACATGTAACATAAGTTACAAATCTGTTTACATTTGCATTGTTCGACCTCACGCTCCCGCATATCCTCTATTCAACGTGGAGCCTCGTCTAGTTTCCTGGCCCCTGTATATATTTAGCTGTGCATGGTTCGCAAACATGGCCATAGGATTCACCTCAGCCACGGGAGTTATCTGTGTAACCGCAGTGATGATTTTCGTTTTCACTCTTCAAATAATCCGGGGAGAATTGAGAATGGGACGGAGGAGCTACAAAACCAGTGGACTTCTAAGAGCGGATCCTTTTCAGCTTGTGATAAATTGGCGAGGCTTTGGAGATTTTGGTAAAGGTGATAAATTTGGAGGTTTGCTTTTGTCTGCTGTACCTACAAGTGGTGTTTGTTAGCATGGTGCTATTCTCTGCTTGTACGCTGTTGCATAGCCGCAGTAACGTATTTTTTCTCGGGTGTGCACAATTTTAAAATTAAATTTTACCGGCTTAAAAACGGCTGAAAATATTTTTCGGTACGTACGGAAAGCTGTACGGTTTTATCGGTATTTACTGATGTAGAAGATTGAGTGCAAAAAATAGAATAAAGCAAAACTGATCATTAAAATTATGCTCACTTCACTGGGTACTGTGATATGTACTGAGAGCATTTTTGCGTAAAAAATTAATGTTAAATTAATGCTTTTAAAAACGAATTAATTTACTAGGTTTAAATTAGTAGTTTAAAAGATTTACAATATATACAGTATACATTTAGGAATTATATTGGTGACGTTAACATGCTATATCGAATCTTAAAAAATACTTCGTTACTGGAATGGGAGATTCTCAAAAGAATTTAAATTGTGCCGTATAACTCAAACGAAATTGATTGATCGATTAAAACAGCAAACTTAGTAATTTAACAATAATACAACCGCTGACTTTCAAACAATTTTAGAATGCATGGCTAAGGATTTTCCATGACTCAAGAACGCTAAAGAACGTACTACAAAATTTATGTGAAATACATACATTTATTGCCAAAGATTATCGTCGTTCTTGTTAAAGACTTTATGGTACTTATATTGAGTACTTGATCAAATTTGGGGCACGCGTTATTAGTTTAATCTAACTAAGCACCAGCAGACTTAAGCCTTAACTCTGTGGTTTTTAGAACTTAGCGTGGCAAGGGTATATAAAACTTCACTGAAAAAATAAAAATAAATGCAGCAATAAATTAGTTTCACGCAATCTTAAGCTCGGAAGTAGATTTTACGAGAAAAATGCAAACACTTCTAAGCAAATTTTTAATAAAATTAAGTATTCAATTTTTCTAACTACAGCTCTATATAATTATTAACCATAAGGCAGAGCGAAGCGAAGCATATATGGTTTATGAGATCGTTTGGGGGGCGTTTCCTGCCAAAAAAATGTGTTCCCGTACTTCCGTACCACTGACCTTAATTGCGCTCTAACTTCCGAACGCTTTCGAATTTTTCCATTCTGTTTTTTGCAAACAGTTAGTGGACACAAAATACAGGTTAAGTTCGAAGATGGGCACCTGACAGGCCCTGCAACGGTTAGAAACCGTTACAAAGTTTAAATTTTAAAGCGTAGCATCTATCATGTGACATATCATTCAAAAGGGATTTTAACGCTGATTATTTTCCATTTAAAATTTTGAAAATTGGTTCAACCGTTTTAACGGTATACCAGTTTCAAAATATTTCAGCGTTTCCCTTCTAACTTCCGTACGCTTGCGAATTTTTTAATTCTGTTTTTTGCAAACAGTTAATGGACACATAATACAGGTCAGGTTTGAAGATGGGCACCTGACGGGCCCTGCAACCGTTAGAAACCGTTACAAAGTTTAAATTTCAAAGCGTAGCATATGACATATGATATATCATTCGAAAGGGATTTTCATGCTGATCATTTAACGTTGCTTAATTATTCACAATTACAAATTAGGTGTGCCTTATGGTTTTTTCGATGCTTACGAGCACTAGTATTTAATCTCTATAAACTAAATTTTTTTGCACAGGTATGCAGGAAACTTCTAGGGTGTGCAGAAATTTCACAGGGTGTGCAGTGCACACCCAAACACCCTATTGCTGCGCCCATGTCCGTCTCTGTATTTAAAACCCTGTCAATGAAATATTGCTTAGAGGAGAAATGTTTGAGGAGATACGCGGAGTCAAAATTTTGCGCAGTAGAAAGAATTTTAGGAATTTTAATTCCGAGGCTGAAGTAAATTACCCAGTAACTTTTATTCCTCCATTATATATAAAAAACTGTGCATTAATCTACTAGTTAAATTCTGCAAAATATTTAAAATGCATAATTAAAGCCCACTTGCACATGATAATATACAATGTATTTTGATTTCCAAGAATACCAAACTGGGTTTCCATTACCTGGGAAATGCAGCTTTCCTCGTAGTTATGAATGTCGACAGAAAACAAACAAACTACGAATTACATATTTATGTAATTTACGGTTACAAACTTTTTATATAATTCTTCAATAATTGTTGGGGAATTCATCATTGCAGAGGAAACAGGAAAAAATTACATGAACGTATATAACGCTTTGGTTTAAGTATACATGTTTTTAAGCATAAAGGCATTGCTTGAAAAAATTCAATTTGACATTGGAACCTGCTGTGCCCGTGAAATTAGTATTAAATTGGTCTTCCCCGAGCCACCCCTTTAAGAGGACATAACTAACATAAGTCATTATTAACCTATATGAATGCAACCCAAAGTAAACGTAAAAGAACGTTTATTTTTTTCCTACTTTATCGCATTCAGTGGAAAAGCTAAACCTCAAAGTCCTTCATTTATTTCCCTTTCCTTGTCAGATCTAAATATCTTTCGAGAGGAAACAGGAATTTTTGAAATTGCTGCTACGTTTAAATTTCTTTGCATTCTAAATCCCATTAAAACTTCATTTTAGGCTTTGAGCTAACGCAATATTTTCAAATTGGAAAATAAACAATCCACTATGTACACAGATTTCATGTTAAGGTTTCATCTTTGTATCTCAACATTCGCTAACTGTCTTGGCTGCTATCCCATCAGAATAGACCGAGTTCACGGAAGCTTTTATGTCCATTTCTGGAGTCACTATCGAGTACTCCATGTGTGGTCCTGGTTTTTCGCCTACTCTGTCATAATTCTACCCACACATCTATACGAACTTCAAATCACAGGAGAAACCATGATGTTCAACTACACCGTGCAGATCATTAACGGATGTTGCCTCTGCGTCATACTCCTTGGCGTTCTTTCCATCAATGCGAATGGATGGTGTGAAATACTAAATGGTATTTTCAAATTTCTGCCCGACTTTGAAGAAAGGTATATGGCGGATTACGACAAGGGTAAAAATGCTGCACTTAATCGCATGCTGGAAATATCTTTTATGATAACCTACGGATTAGCAGCTTCGATGGGCTATGTTGTAACGTTAGATTGCATTATTCGACCACACGCTCCCTCCTACCTTTTCTTTAATGTTGCACCTCGACTTGTCTCCTGGTTCCTCTATTTACTTTATTACGTTTGGTTTGCAACGTTTGCCATTGGCTTCACCTCAGCGTTTGGAGTTGTGGGGGTAACTGCAATGATGCTTTTCGTTTTTAGTCTTCAAATTATCCGGGGTGAATTGACAATGGGACGGGCTAGCTACAAGACATGTAGACGTCTAAGGACAAACCCACTTCATCTTGTGATAAACTGGCGAGCGTTGGAATTATTGGTGAAAGTGATAAATTTGGAGGTTTGCTACTATTTGTTGTACATTCAGGTGACGTTCATTAGCATGGTGCTATTTTCAGCTTGTACGCTAGTATATCAATGGAAAACTTCTGGGGTTATCATTAAGATATTTATGTTATTTTGTGGATTGGGGAGTGTAATGTCCTGGAGCGTATTTTTGATACTTGGAGGTCTCATGTATAAGTGGAGTGAGGAAACCTTAGATTCATGGACAGAAGAGTGCTGGCCGAGAAAGAGGGATTGGCGGTATTTGGAGCGAGTGAAACGGTCATGCAGGCCGTTCAGCTTGGGTGATGGGAAAAGGTATGTTATACGGCCGATTTCTGTGCTTCATTTTGTAGAATGTGTTAGTCGGCATATGTTTACGGCTTTGATAACTTATGGGGATTATATGGGTTATACCTAATTTGTTATGGAAATTTTATTTTGGTTCACTAAAACGCTTTGGAGCTACTTTTTAAAGATTTTGATTTTAAATTGCTTCATTCTATGTACTTATCAGATAGATTACTTTAAGAGATAAATTACTTCATAAATGTTTTAAAAATCTTATACTAACTACGGTTATGAGTACTATATATTTAAGAAATCTTTGTATCGGTCAAAGATCAAACTGCGCTATTTGAAAACTGTTCGTAAATAATGATGTTTGTGTTAAGTAATAATGTTAGAAATAAAGCCACTAAATAAATCATAACATAACTCACAATTACATTACACTCCAATATTTAATTCTATGTCCTACCTAATTATAATATCTGGTTCAAAATTAAGTGTTTGGACTTCATCAAACCGCAAACAAATACTTGAAAACTGCATTTTTATAATTAAGTAATATGAATTGATTTTTTCGTATGTTACTCAAAATATAACATTTTTTTCCTTATTGGTTGTGTTTTTGCTTGGTACGTATATCTTATAATAATGTTATGTTCGACATTACTACACAGAGATTAAAGGGCACTCAATCTAACTATTTGACGGGCTGATACTTCGATCAAGTATCCCGAAACACTTGAATCAGATAAGGTAATGCTCGCACAGAGCTAAAACTTTGAACGCTGTGTTCACGTCGTGACGTGATTCACTTTTCAACAGTTTACAATTGCAGGGTATAAAATAAAGAATTAGGATCGTGCCATAACATTTTCCATGTTCCTTCCTTTCCTGCTAGATAAACAGTAATGAATAAATAATAATGATTCACTATAAAAAGCGATCGGTTAAAAATGCTAAATGTAAATGAAAAAACAATTTTAATTATCGCATGTGCAAATGCAATTATATATGCTTTAAAACGCTAAAAAAGTAAGTCACAAATATTAGAGTTTAATTCCGGTAAATATTTCATACGTTTATTTGTATTCTTCCTGTCATCATAACTTCCAATATACCGACTTGCCGTTTCGTTGTGTAGACGACTTTGATTAACTCCTGTTCCAATTAATATCATAAAACTTTTTGGTTGGAGCCTAAACCCTGTCGTGATAATTGGCCCTAGATATTCAACAAGCTAATTTTAAATAACAAACATTATTACTAAGCAGTTATGACTTAATTTTACTTACAAGGAAGCTTCAATATCTATTTTTTATGAAACTGTAATGAGTTAAGAATTCCACGTTTTATGTATATGTCAAAGAAATAATGAGAGGAACGTTTAGATTTTCATTGAGTCATACTTTTCCACTTAAATAATACAACATAAAAAATTAGGTAATTACTTAATAATCGAATAAATTCTTCAACTATCCGCAAATTCAAACGAAAACCGAATGGTCGGGACACTCGATGCATGACTCTTTTCTCTTGCAATGAAATAAATTGGACTTTTGTTAGGTTACTTCCTATATAAAATTGTACTTCAAGGTTTTATTTAAATACTAAACAAAACATATTCAAAATAAAAGTACAGAAGCGCATGATATAGTATTTATAATGCTATTCTGCCAAAGACTACAAAAATGGGTTTAAATTAACTAAATCATCCGTTATCTTTGGAATGTTTGCCTCGAAAACGGCGGACATGCAAAATCTTACATACGTTCCAGTAACCTAGCTTTTTATGCCGAATGCGACTGTCAGAATTTCGGTTTCAGCTTGAGCAACAACAACTTTTCCATTTATACAAGAGGAAGTTCCAGAGGAGGAATCAGGTTTGTACGCACAACGAAACATTCATGGGTAATGCCTTAGATTGCGATTACAGTTATGAATTTTTAAGTGCATTGCTTCAAATAAAATTAGTGCTTCACCGCTGGATATAATTTAAGTTTTTTTTACCTAGGAAAGGACATGGTAAAAATCAATTAATAAATCTTTAAATTAATAGTAATTCTGGAAGTCTTTATAAACATGATAAAAAATTAAAAGTGAAATAATCACATGCTTGGCCTAATACATATGCATATTCGAATCATTCTTAAAAAAACATTAAAGTATAGTTTACGGTTAATGCCGGTAAATACTTTTATTATACTTGTATTTGATTTCTAAATATTAAGACAAATTAAAAATGTGTCCTCCGTTTTATAAAAGTTTTCATAAACACAAAATAAATGTACTTTAATAGGGTTTAAATCCCTGGAAAATTGCCTTACCAGGATATGGTGACGTGGCGTAATTGGCAGTTCAATGTTTTACATATATACGAGCCATGGAAACAACTAGGAAGTAGAAGCATATGTAAAAGTAACATATTATTATGTATGATTGTATTAATGCTACTTTTTTAACATGCTCCATAAACTGATTCACCATTTCAATATCAATTTGAACTTGTATAAAACTCAGTTCCAAGTTCATGCAACTAAAATTGTTATTGAATTTATAAAATCTGTTATGCATTTGGGTTTAAACTATTGTTAGCAACTACATTAATTTCGCAAAACCCAGGAAACAGGAAATGTGATACAGAAAGCTATACAAAGTAGTTTGCATTTAGTTTCCTTCAAGTAAACTTCCAAAATTCACATACAGCTTTAAAATGTTGAGCCAAAGACTCTGCAAAATCCTAGAATTATTTTCCAATTTAGCTGTGAAACGTGCAGCATGGGAATTTGTGTTTGATCCAAACACTTTCCAGTTTCACATTTCAAAAAATCCAAGTATTAAACGGAACGTGTCAATACACTACGGCTTAAGTGTATTCTGGGCTGTGGCATCGTTCGTTTTGGTATTAAAGCAGTACGTCTCAGGAGGGAAAGAAAAGTTTCAGGTGACACTCTTATGCTGGATGGCTCTAACTGCAGTGATAATCTGCTACTCAATGGCATGTTTCTATTCGGAAGACCTTTTGCTTATCATGAACGGTTTTATTAGCTTATTGCGTGATTTTCAAGGTAATACTATTTTCAATCCTGTTAAAATTAAATTCCGTTAATTTCATTCACAATTGTCCATTTTATTTTTTTATAGCTAAATATATGCCAAAATTTGACCCAGAAGCCAGTGAGTTTAATCAGATGATCGACGCATTTGTACTTATGAACTGCATAATTTGCGTAAATCTTGGACTATTTACATGCCTGATATGCATTTCTGGTCCACGTGAGCTCATATTTCTTGGGGGACTATTTCCTGAGCAACATTACAGATATATCCCATGGGGCATTACGGTAGCCTTATTTCATATCTATATAATAATAACATTAAGCTTTAATTTAGCTATGAATTG
>JAQIWO010000554.1:0-13576 GCA_034695405.1 Entomobrya muscorum | reverse complement strand
AGTTAGAAAAAAAAGGTTGTTTGCTCCGTCCGTTTCTAAAAGGACCTTTGTATGCAACAAAGTGCATCACATTGAGACTGGAAAAAAGGAGCGAGAAGTTACAGTTTAGAGATCAGAAAAAGAGATAGAGTATTGCATAATATCCAGCACTGCTCTACATCTGCTAGTTTATGATAACATCTCGTTCTAGCATTCATTCACTGATGAAGTCTCACATGAAGTCCAAAGTCAGTCAGTCGGCCTCAGGACTCAGTCCGTCGCCAGCAGCAGGAAAGATTGTCGCTGTATGCATTATTTTAAGTTCTTTCCGTTATAGAAAGATTTTTAGTGACAGTGAAGTGAATATTTTTGGACAACAAAATTTTGTGAGAAATGTTAATTACTTGGTTCGTGTAATGTGCTCGTGTAATATTTTGGCTGCGTAATGAACACTGTGTTAAATTATTGCTTGAACAACATGCTATGTTTTTATAAAGTAAGCGATTAAAGACAAAAGATGGCGAGTTTTGTAATAAAATGTGAAAGTAATGGGGCAGGTGAGCCCAAACTTGACCAAAATCAAAAGGTGCAACCCCTATTGTTCATCAATAAAACGAACAAAAGAGTGAAAGAACTGGAGGCTGAAAATAAAGAGCTTCGAGATAAATTAAAATGTGTATGTGATCAGAAGGAAAAAGTTGAAAAATGTTTGAAGAACACGTCTGCTCAACTTCAAAGAGCTAATGAGAAAATGGCAGAAAAGGAAGATGAATTTCGCAAGAAAATTAAATCACTGGAAGCTGATCGAGAAAAAGACGAAACAAGGGACGCTCTTCTGGAAGAAACTTTGAGAGAAAATAAAAGACTGAATGAAGCATCCACTCAGCAGCAACCACTTACTAGAAAGCAATTAGGTCGACTAGCAAAGGCTAGAAGGACAATGAAAAATTTTCAGCCGATTGCTGAAGGCTACGAAAAAGTTAAAAAACAATGCGATAAATTACGAAAATTCGTGACGAATTTAAAAGACTCTTCCGAGTTTCAATACAGCGACAAAGACTCCCCCATTGAGGATCATTTGGAGAGTATGGAAGACCATATTCGTAATAAATTAGCATTTCAAGACCACTTTTACAAATTGCTCAACGCCATACTGACATTTAAGACCATTCGTAAGTCTTCAAAAGCCTCCGCCGCCTCGTCTTCACTCATTCAAGCCGCCAGTTCAACTCCCCGCTATTCAGAAACAGAGAGATCTCAGCCATCCTCCAACTCCAAACCTCTGCCATTATTACCGCTCCCTCCAAATTCATTATGGGACATCACAGAGCAGGGAAGGAGGAGGAACCAGCAACACATCGTGCCAAATCGTTACTCACCACAATCCCTATCTCCAAAGCCATTCAGCGACAAACACCTTATCCTCGCCGTAAAGCCATCGCGAATAAGAACCGGCACGGAGAAGACCTTTCGAAGCGAGAGACCGGTACTGGATGGACATTATCAGCATACTATTGCATGTGCGGGTTGGAGTTTCCATTCAAGTTATTCTTGGAATTCCACGTGAAGGATGTCATATGGCGGAGGGACATGGAGATCCGTTCCTGGCCGATTCCATTTGTTAGGGCAGGACCTGTGATGGAGACTGAAACTACAGATGAAAACCCGTGAGAAAAATAATATTAATGCAGGAATAACTTTTTATTTAATTTTGCTCTTGTAAAAAAGTAGCTGTACTTGTAAATATAATGTGCAACTTAACGATTCGCATTTTTTATACAGAAAATCACCAGCAACCATTACACTAGCTAAGACGTCGGAAGATGAGTTCATTGATGTGGAAGGTCTTTGAGACGATGTGACTCGCAGGTCAACTTTTCCAAAGGAAGAATGTGTCAACCGTGATAAACAACTTGTTACGTACATGTACATATGTAGTGTGTGTAGATCTCATATCCCATTCCATCGGAGAAAATGTAAGCAATAATGTAAGCAGTGATTACCATGTAAAAAGTCCAGCTTTTGTGTTCATCCCTATTTTTTTTATTAAAAAGCTAACAAAAAATCCATTCATGCTCACTGCATACAGTGTGATCTTACCATAATAATAATTACTAATTACTGTGCACTCGTGGTGATTCATGAACAAAACCGAATCTTTTTTATTTGTTGCCATTGAAGTGCCTCTGTACTCTGTCCGGCATTGCTAATAAGGGACAGCATAAGTTTGGGGTGTCATGTTGCAGTGCTTTCCCCAAGTGTTTTCTTTATGGAGTGATTTGCAGTGCTAGTGAAATGTTTTTATGCACATTTTATATTTTTTATACACTTTTTTTTGCAGTTTACTGTTATGAAAAACTGTATACAGTCCCGAGAAATGCTTTTGTGGAAAGATTTTGATCCACATGCAGGGGTAATCTCTTTTGTGATAACCACTTATTTATGTGAATAAAAATATTATGGTTACAATTTAGTAAATTGGATGTAGACCACAAGACAAGTAGCAAAACACGATCTCCAGGGTAGAATACGGACTTTTATGTATCGTGTTTGATTGTACGGAAGATAAATACATACACACATTCATTCATATTTACGTAAATTGTTAATAAAGCAACTAAAGCTTCATCGCACAGTCACAACAATACGTACAAAAATAGTCTTCTTACTATATTTTCTGAGCACGAACTATAAAATACGTTAAAAGATCATTTTGATGTGGTTGATATAATGAGGAGTGTTAATGATTGGTAAGTGAAGGCGTTCACTTAAAATACAAAACCATACTAAAGGAAATGAAGGAAACATTTAAGAAAGTATGGTTAGGTATTTTCTTTACATGATACTCTTAAAATATTGCTTGCTAACTTCTTTTTCTTTTCCTTGCTGCCTTCTTTTCTTGTCCACACACCTCAATTATAATATATACTTGTCACACTTTTTACACACTTCATTTATTATGCGCACTCAAAGATTTGAAGTCAACAATAATCATGAAGCTGTGGTGATAAGTAGCATCTATCTATAATATAATATAATAGTATACCTATTTATTATCTACTCATTCATACCGCACAAGGTTTTGCAAGGGATTGACGGCACGAGGGTCTATTCACAATCAGTCTATTGTCTTTCCGCTTCATCATCCATGTAGGTAAATGACCAAGTAAGTACACCAAGAAAGCCAAACCGCATGTAGTCGGCGCGTGCAAACAAAATTGATTCGTCATTTTCCTTTTTCCATCCTATTTTTTCACCATCATCACCTTCAAGACAATATCAATGCATTTTATTACTGCCTAAAATCCCAGAACCAACCATGACGTAAATATGTGGTAACTGTAAAGGAAACACTGGATATAGCAACTGTTGTGTATGAGGTATTTAATAAATGAGGACTTATTTTCAGTTTTACAGCTTTCTCCGGCTGCGGAGCTATGTGGCCGTGGGCAACCAGGTATCTTTTATTTTGCCATTGTTAAATTCAAGTAGCTGATGCTGCTTATCATGCAAGTCACACAATAGTTTAGACGATACCTGTACATCTATAAGCCGTTTCGAGCCTATACTCCTTAGTCTGGGGCCCAGGAGAGGAAAAAAGGATATAGATATACGTGCACACGTTCATTACACAATGTACTTAAGATGACTAGAAGAACTAATTAATAATCCACATGAAAAACTTCCATTTTTTCTTAAAGCAAAATTTACACATGCCTCGGTAGTGTTTCTTCACTCATTTCAGAGCCATGAACAAGCACACATCTAAAACTCATTTAAATTATGGTCAATGTGAAAGTACCCATTTTTGCTGGTCAATATTAAAAGTTACATTGAAAAGGCTAAGAAAATGGCAAATACAAATAGTTTAGGTGATTTTTTTAAACTGCCGTATTAATTACAGGAAAGGAGTGGTGGAATTGAGAAAACTGCAATCGGAAAATCCTCATCCGCGTTGCAAGGTGGAAAGGCTGCATCTGAATTAATACTAACAAAGGGCCACACCATAAAGGAGGAAAGCATTCATGTAAAGTTTCATGATTATGATTATGATACATCAGTGAACCGTGGCCAATATGAGGAGCTGCGAGGGTTTCTATGTGTATGAAATTTCATTTTTCTATCCGTGAAGAGCAGGCTTGTAGAAACCCCAAGTCAGTAACGACTGAGGCTCGAACCAAGAACTATGTACCTGGCGTAGGAGCTCCTCGTGGCTCAAGAAGGTGCTTCAAAACGTTCTCAAGTTGTCCATGTCATCTCGCATCTCCGGAGCATGTGGGGGAACTGTACCTATTGAGTAATATTTTATTAAGTTAGTGGTATTAAAAAATAGTTTAACACGAAATATACAAATTTGAATTAGCGAAGTAGTTTTTTTTAGAGCTTTACTCTAGTTAGTGGGATGTGAAAATGTGTATCCCAGAAATTATCAGTGCTGTAATTATTCGTAATATTTCTCCTCATGAGCCACTCGAGAGTCGAGATTATGGTTAAGTCAATGAGAGAATCTTCGAGTAGTTTATAATTTTAGGGATTCAATTATTGTAATTTATAGAAGTTTTCTTTGTGCAGGCAAACATGTCAAATACTTAAACAGTTTATTTAAGAGATTTTATGAAATTGTTTATTTCCACAAGAAACATTTAGTTTTGACGAACTAAAGTGAGGACCGTTCAAAAAATTAGGATTTTAATTTTAAGTGAAGAAAGTGGATATTAAAGTATTTTTTAAATGTATTACCTCTCTGTAAACTGTAATAGACTTCCAAGTGAATTACAAACATGCACTGTGGGGACCAGAAACACTTGTGCTATTTGCGGAAAGCCCATGATAAAGTTGATGCTTGAGCAATTTGAAGTGTGACTGCGAATGCCAATCATGTGACAACAGTTTTACAGCACAAGAGCTATACAGATTGCACATTTGCGCTGAAAATGAATGTGAGCATTTCTAGATAAATATAATAATTAGTAGAGTAGCTGCGGCTACAGCATATAAATATGGTGTCATTTATTAATCTTAGTATTTATTAATACAGTTATCCACCAAAACACACCCAGACACCCATCATACTAAATCATACTAAAGAAAAAGTATTTGGTGCCGCCAAAACAACGTAACTAGATTACGTACGTAACAAAAAACAGCATTCATGTTATATGTATTACCAACATCATTGGTGCTGAGAGTGTTGACGAGAAGGAATTTGTTGTCAATTTCTGAGAAACATAGCTGTACTTGTATACATTATAAAAACCTCATAGAAGATGCGCGCCGCAACAATCGAATGAAAATGGCAATCTGATAGTGTAGTAGGTAGAACACTTGGCATTGTTTTTATTCTGGGTTATAATGAAGAAGAAAAAAAAACAGACAGACTTTAGATAACCGTTGTCACTACTGGAAAGTGATTCAATAAATGTTTATGCTAGTCGCATTTGTATGAACTTCATTTTGAAAATATCAATGTTTCTTTCTCTTGCCACTGCGGCGGTTACATTTTGTTAACTCAGTACCTATGTACATGCAAGCTTTCTTACTATGCAGACAAGTGTCCATATTTCTCGTCATCAAACCAATCAGTTAGCGTTGGAAGTATGACGCGGACGCAATAATGTTCAGAGAGGGAAATTTTTCTGCAATCCGGTTTGGCTTCATAAAAATCTGCGACTTAACAATTTATTGGAATCGTAAGAATATTTTTTAATCTCGTGTCGTAATTATTGCAGATTATTAACGGACTAGTAGAATATTGTGCTTTGAAACTTGAAATAAATATTGTACTGAGGGTTTAGCTTAAGAAAACTTCGTTAGCTGTGTAAAGTACATTTTATAGCTATGTATTTATTTCCATGCAGTACTTCCAGAATAGCAAATATTGACAAAACAATTTCAGGTTTTCAAAATGAAATTCAATGTACCAATAATTGAAGGAAAAAAAATATTCCTATGCGTACAGTATATGGCATTGTTGGGGTCGAAAGTCGGCAATGTGTGACCTCTATTTGTTACTCTCTAAAATAATCACCCAAAAAAAGTCAGCATAAAAAAGGGACAAGGAAGAAAATACTCAAAAAGATAAATTTATTAAAGCAATCTTGACATTTGAAGTAAAAAATATATGAGCTTGCTGAAAACCAAGGCACACCTGCCTCAGATTTATTGCCCATGTGTGCATTACAGTCATTATTGCCATGCTCAAATTATCCACACACACACATTATGCGCTTGATGTAATTATAAAAAGATTCCATAAAAGAGAAATTCCAATTTGTTGAGCAGCGATAATACTCCACAGGGATGAGTCCTTTTCATCCACAGCACAAAAAGATGAACCCTTGTCTCTGCAATTTAATGGCATTCTATTGAGTTTTTATCTGTTGTAGATAAGTCATGATAAACGAACGCTACATAAGCTTAAACGTTACTTAAACGTGAACTGACAAGGATTGACTGAAGAAAATTGTTATGATATGTTATGTTAAAAAAGGTTATCTGCCCTGCCGGTGACCTGTGCAAATAGTCAAAATGTGTTGATGAGTTACAGGGAGTTACCTGAACTTGTTCGTTAATTTTTTTTCAGTTCGGGATAAAAGAAAGAAAGTTTCATTTTGAGCTACCGACTTTTCCACTTTTTTTATCGCAGCTCACTTTCACATTCCAACATATCCTACAATATCAATGCATGCTACTACCTCCTGGACTAGTTGTAAGTATTTTTTATGTTTCGTGGATAAATCATTTTACCGTTCACATGAATTTTCGAGAAGGCTCACATGAATGCATTTATTTTTTTATTCTGAAGGAGGATGTCTAGCGCTCATTGTTACAGTTTACATTACATTACATTGATCGTACATAAATCCGTTTTTACGGTAGTTTACTTACTAATTATTTATCCACTCCAATTATTTTTTGTCAGCTAGGGATAAAGGAAAGGAATCAAAATAGCCCTCTGATTTTTAACTCATCTCATTCTCATCATCCAACATTTTTTACATCATCAAAATAAGGTTCTGCTAACTCCTTTATTTTTTATTTGCTTATATAGGCATAAATCAAGTAATTCACAAAAGACCCATCATCCACTTCTCTCCACACAAACGTGTGCACGTACATCAAAATTTGGGCACTTTAAAAGACAAGGAGCGCATAATATGCAATTTCTTTAACTTTTACTGGCATTTTTCTCACATGCATTTAATGGCGAAAGCATTTGTTTTCAAAGAGGTTTAAACAGATTTTGAAGATTTCCCGAGGTAGAAAAATAAAATGTAATAATATTAAATTTCCTTTCTACATTTCCAGAAAAAAAGTTTGAAAGAAAATAGGAGAATTGAAGAAGAATCCAAGAAGATAGCGCTAACAAGAAGTAAGCAGGTTTTGGTTCCATTATTCACAACGCTTGAATTGAAACCATTCTTTTGTTATCTTAAAAATTTATTATCGCCAATCGTCATGAATAAAAAAATAAGATAAAAAACAAATAGACGAAGAATAAAATACTAGAAAATGCACTTTTTGCTGCATATGAAAATGTCTAGAATAATAATTATCTAGGAATATACTTCTGACTTGCTTATTCGAAAAACAAAGCACAAAAGTATAAAGGTAGGAGCTCTAAAAAAAATTAGGAATGAAATGGATTTTACATTAGATGGATTGCATTTTGCGTTTGCATGTGCGAATGCATACCTATTGCCTGTAGATGCGTTTTCTTAGCATAAACCAGCATCCCATTCTTGTTTAAATAATGATAACGTGTCCTTTCTGGATTTTTTCTTGCATGTGTGACCTTTGTCTCTGGAAAATTCTTTTTACATGCGGAATCCTTTATTTCCTTCTCAAATATTCTTGACCCATTTGAACCGTCGCACGTAGTTTTATTGTTTATAAAGAAAAGTTTTAGCGTTTTCATAGTAAAAAACCACACAAGTTCTTGAGTTTCTCATTATTAATATAAAATGTAATTTAATATACTGTGTCATTTGCAAATATAGTGAGATTTCTAAACCCAAACGACTAACTTGCACATATACGATCATGATAATAATATCATGGGTAAAACGGTTGAGAAAGGATGGATAGAGTTCATGCATTCCTTTTATGACTGAGTTTGAGATTTTGACCAACAAAAAAACGAAAAATGCAAAAAAAAAGTTTCTGGGGGTATGATGTTGTTTAGATTGGCCAAATAACTAGCAGTCATAATATGTATTCCATTTCCTTGTCTTGCGTGTTTATATGCTCTCATTATAATTTTTTCTAGGCTACGTAACAGCAAAGTAGAATTCAATAAGAGAGCTAGGAGTATACACGCAGGCATATGACATACCTCATAGAATATTGTTGTGGAAAGAAAAACTGAAAATACCGTGATATTTTTTATCATCATGAGCATGAAAATGGGTATTTTTCCAACAGGAACAATATTTTCTTTGCAATTCAAGAATATCCGCATAAAATGGCTGTATGCATATGCACAATGTATGGAGCTTAGCGATAGCTTATTTAGATTTTTTGTTGTTCACATTTTGCAATGACGCTGTTTGTTGTAAAAAAAAGCAATGGAGCACTAAGTATGATGTCATGAGGATGATTGATGAAAAGAAATCTATGAATTGAGTAGAGATTTTAACATGTCCATTGTTTGTCTACATATATATGTAATATGTTGCCATCCAAGATGCAAGACAGACAGAGATCACTGAGAACAAATCTTACAAAGAAGACAGCCAGAGAGAGCAAAGCCTCGCCACCTTTAGCAGTACGACAGTAAAGTTTTTGACTGTTTTTTTAAACATTACAAAGAAAATATAATCCATAAACTCTGTAATGGTATCTGCAAGAGCATACGAATGTTAATACCAATTTTTTACACAAAATTACTAAGCAAGAGAGGATATGATGGTTAACTATTCTGTGACATTGCAATTGAGCACTTCATATGTTTATATCTCAAGCCAACTATAGTATCATGGAATCATGATGAACACTTACATTAAAAAAGCATTAAATAATACCTAATATGATCAGTGAATCTGAAAGGGAAGCAGTTTTTAAGTGAATATAATAACTTGTCACTTTGTTTCTCACCTGCCCCGCGCACGCACAGTTCCGCACCAACTATGAGTGTATGTATTTATTTGTGTTTGTTCTTATGTTTGGGGAGTACAGATTATATACTCGTGAGAAATGAACTGAGAAATGAGGATGCTTGCCAATTGAATACCGTGAAAGAAGGTACCTCCACCAGAGGAGACTCCAGACATCATTCAACAACCACAGTCATCATCAATCTTCAGCCACAGCCAGATTTGCCTGATGACTCATGTATGAGATAATGCACAGGAACTGACGCGGAAAGGCAACAAAGGCAATACACCAACTTTTCTCTTGTATGTTGAAGTCAAAACAAGTCAACCAAACAATCCAGTAACATATAACTCAGTACTTATTGATTTTAAAACCTTACCTCGCAGCAAACACACTGTTACAACACATGCGTTTATAATATTGCATGTAATATATAGAAAAATCAAAAATGTTCTGAACATCTTTGACATAACGGCACATGGTATCTAATTTATTAACCTAAAAAATAAAACAGAGTTTTACCTGCCGAGATATTGAATTACAGGATTTTTTGGTTTCTCTTCCTGCATTTTCAAGAGAGAAATTACATATTTTTTTAAATACACTTGATTTTTTAATCCTGCTTGTCAAGCAACAACAAGAACGGAAAGGCACTAAAAAATATACGCATAATGCAATAAACTTTCAATTCAATGTCTCATGCGCGCATACCTGTAAAATAAGAAATAGCGTACATAGAATGGAAATTGGAGTATTCAAACCCAACTTTTACGACCATGACTTTGTATTAGTTTAATATTTCATTGTAACATTACTGCATCGTATCATAACATAGCATATTATTGCGTATCATTTTGATACGCAATCGACTAGCAATCATTCAATTCATGTGTGCATCTATTTAAACATGATTAAAAAATAATGTGCTGAAGCATAATATGATAATATGGCAAAATATTAGGAGCTAAAATCATATCATGAGGAAGTGAAGATAGTGATTGCACAATTCAACTACACCACAAAAATCTGTACCACAGACACAGATCATTGTTCCTTTGTAAAATTATTCAGTATTCATCAGACAAAAATAGATAGAAACACTAACTTGCGCTGCTCGCTTATCAAAAAGATGAAAGACGAAAACTAATTTTACGCGATACGAATTTTTATTTCTTCTTTTTTTATAGTTTTTGTGTTTCAGATGTACAATTTTTTTTATATAACTTTATTGGAAATGATAAAAAATGAGAGGTGACTTTTACTTTCGTTGTTTACCTACGCTGTTTACACAAGGCGGGTTGAAAAAAAGTGAAATAAAGATACGTAGTGGCTATGTAGACGTATGTAGACGAAAATGAATGGACCAACTCTCTCTAGGTTTTACGACTTCCCTTTCTTTAAAAAATAATGAAAGATTCCAACTGCAAAGGTGCTCATGCGTGAGATGTACAATTCATACTATTGATTTGATTTGAATTATTGAAGGTTTTAACCAAAAGGTGGGATTTGGGTTGCAGCTGTTTCGAAGTAATAAAAATCCTTTTGAAAACAAAATACTTTTATCTCCTTCGTCATTTGTGGCAAACTTTTATTGAAAATTAATGGACAGAAAAACTTTTCCTGGTTTTACTCTTTCCTTTCTCCTCTGAATTTTCATAGAGCAGTTCAATCTCTTTACTCCTTGCATACGAAAGAACAAACATAAGTTCAAATTATACATTTATTATTTATTTCGTTGCATGCATCGGCATCTCAACCTCCTCTCATTGTTAAATGCAATATTCACAATGATGCAGTTTCCGATCGTGGGAAAATAAACAGCCAGGAAAACTCAAGGTGCAAATCTTCTGAAAACATCTGCTGTGTGTAATTTATTGTTATTGTAATTGATAAACTGTACAAAATTCTAGTAAATAATCAAACTGCCAATGATAATAATATTAGCAAAAATAGACCACGAAAAGAGAGCTTCCGCAGTTGATGATGTCATTCACAGCATAATAACGCTTCTGGTCACATAGTAAATACTCACATGTATATGTTGCATTCATCTCTCCTGCATCTCCTGCATGAAATACGTTCATAATGCTTCGGATTGCAAAAGGACATCGCCCGGCCATTCTATGAATTATAGTGAATATTACTTTGTATTTTTTTAAATGATACATTTCGAAAGCGTTTTGGTTTGAGCACACTTGAGATGAACCTTCCCTATCATACTTCAGCTACATAATATTATATTTGAAGTCAGGTTTCTTGGTAATGGTCGGTTCAACAATGAAATCATATGCATTCACGTGTCGTGCATGTAAAGAGAGCCGTGACCGTTGTCCGCGTATCGAATATGTTCACCAGAGCGAAAGTATTGCATTGTTGCTATTTTTTAACAACAAGAGAGCCCTCATCAAGTCAATTCGTTAAAAATTATTTAGTAGCAATAATGAGTACTATTCATCTGCCTCCGCCGCAAAAAGGTGTACCCTTTTCCCAAGAACTGATTTTCCAAGCATCTTTTATTCAACTGCACATCTGCATCTGTTAGGTCAACTGTTGCATATATTTTAAACCTCAAGTTTCCAATTTTCACATATGATTTTTTTTTGTAAAATGCAATGTTTTCTCACTCACAATCAATTATTAGCTCTTTATTGCATTCACAAAATTCTAACCCTTTATGTGATTCTAAAACGATAAATTCTCAGCATCATCCCACAAAATTGCATAGCACAAGTATATTATTTTTAGTTGACTACACATTTTAAATTGCATTAAAGCGAAATAAACAAATTCGTGACACTTACTGCAGAAAATAGAGAAGGATATAGCACAACGGATTTAAGATAGAGAGCAATAATAGGCAGATTTTTTAAAGTTCTACAAAATATTCTGCGTAATATTATCATATATCGTAGATAGTTTTGCCATATTCGCATTCGGTAGTCCTTGGTCATCTTAATGTTTCCATCTTCTCTGCTTTTAAATATACATACTATATAGTGCTTATGCACCACCACACAACAAGCAGCCTATGAGTCGGGAATAGAGAAAAAATAAGAAGCTGAGATGTCGAGTTCGGAAAAGCAAATGGAAGAAAGAAAATGACAATGACAAGCGGAGATAGACCGTGAAAAGTTTTAATAAGTTGGAGCATTCATTCGGTGTCCTCTTTAACTTTATTTTATGGACAAAAAGGATTTTTCAATTATATTTCGTTTACATATCCAAAAATATATAGCACGAAGCAAGTGATGGTCATACTTTGTATAACTTTATTGTATGGAAAGAAATCTCTAAGCCTAAGAAAAATAAAAACACAAATTATTTTTTACTTTTTGCACTGCCAGATTTGTGAAAAATATTATTTTGGATTTTTTTTGCATGATATGGTCATGCAATAAAACCCATTGAGAACTAAATTAGCGTTGCTCTCAATGACACAAATGACAACGATGCTGACTGATTATGAATGATGAATTATAATAATGAAGTCCACATACCAGCCTATTTAATTCTTCATAATATTGTTATTGACTGTTGCTATATACTATATTATATGTAAATATGACTAGCCCATACAAGTAAGTGGCTATCCCGATTCCCTAGGTTACTTAGGATGTCCCACGAAGTTACTTGCTACCCAAGCCCGTCCTGAGTCACAAGTTATACATTGTTCGTATACGAGCGTATATATTTTCGATTTAGAAAAAGGTCATTAGCTACCTTTTCTTTTGTTCTATCTCAATAAAAAACGATCTTGCATAATATGCACTAGAATGCACCACACTGATTGTGAGACTGGAAAAAAGGAACTAGAAATGCAGTAGAGATTACCAAAAAAGAGATGCAGTACTGCAGACTATCCAGCACTGTCCTAAATCTACTAGTGTTAATTGTAACATCTCGTTCTAGCATTCATCGACAGAGATTTGGTCTGATATGATATGAAGTCAAAGGGCTCTTTCTCAAGTAATGTAGTGATGATAGTCATGACATGCATTCCTACTTCTTACACGTATATAGGTACATACACATTACTTACTCACTTTTTACTTTTTGAATCCTAGTTTACATAACAAAGTAACTAACAAGATGGGTATATGATACCGTACACATGATGTGGGAAATCGAGAATGCCTTAATAATATATTCTCATTTCTCATCATCGTCAGTGGCAAATTGTGATTGTGACTCACTCGTTTTCTTGTCTCTAGCAACAAGAAAGATTGTCGTTGTATCTGCATTATTTTATTTTATTTATAAACGATAATGGTTATGGTAATTTAGTATGTGGGAGCGAAAGATAAAAAACCATTAACAATTGGGAACATAAATTTGCATGTCCATGCTTGATGCAGGTTCTACGATTCTTGCAATCATACGTACTTTTAGAGTATTACTTTACTCCAAGGACTCGCATTTTTACTCGATTTGATGTAAATGTATAATATGAATATCTAAGTTGAATAGCCTCCGAAGAATTCTCTCATTGAAAATCTATAAT
>JAQIWO010000553.1:0-13593 GCA_034695405.1 Entomobrya muscorum | reverse complement strand
TTCACAGCGGTCACAATCGGTACATTACTGGAATCGTTTCAATCTACTGACCCAAGAATATATTTATGTGATTATTAGAATTTATTATAACAAAAAAGGAGCAATACTTTTTGAAACGATGTCATAGGATACTGAAGACTAGTCAAAATTATATGAGATCAGAAAAGAACAATATATTATCTATTTGATAATAATTTGTATCTAATTCGTGCACTTTGCATATTGCAGCATATGAAGTCCTTTTTTTCTCAATTCATATGCCATCACACCGTGCTCCAAAATACTGCAGCTGTCGGCCTCAACCTCAATTTAAAAATATGTTTCGAACTGTGATTTGCGATTGATTGATTTAAAAGGCAATAAAATCAAAAATGATAGAACGGACAGCCATAACCACATAACAACATGTGTAGATACATATTTCTATAGATGAACTTCTATCGTTTACAAAATACAACATCACCGCCGCTGCTGCCTTTATTTTTAAATTTCCATATTTGCTGACTATAAGCACGGGCGTGAGCAACGTTAAATAAATTTCCTAGTTACGGGTGTACTTGTAATCAACTGCTATTATTGTTTTATCATAAGTGATTATAATGGCTACCAATTATCAGTTAGATATCAAATCACCGCAATAAAAAATTCATTCATATATTCTAAGCGCTTGCTCACGTCTAGAGTAAACTACATATTATATTACGATATGTGCGTTGAACAAGTATCTAACAAAATCATATAGCTTACTTTACGCTTTATTGCATGCAATCAATAAGTAACATCTTGTGAAGTTAAACATAAGAAGATAGCCGAAGCTCTCTACACAGATTTTTTTAAAGTAAACGTTGCATCGGAAGAATTTATAAATATTTAAACGATTCTGAAAGTTGCGAGACACACGCCGAGCCCTTATAATACCTAACCCTGTGAATTAATTTCATATCCATCGCAACGATGTGGTGGTTTTAGATAAATGCATACCTACACACGTAAGAAGTTAAAAATGATGATATTTTATCAGTACAAATACAACGTAGAGCTTACAGTCATTATCCTGCACAGTTGAACCAAGACCAGGGACGGTCTTACAACAAAGCATGTTTTTTCTTTGCCTTGCATTTTTTTTCTTTCCTTCGCTTGAAATTAATTCCTGTAAATTACTAACACAAACAAATTACACTATAATAGGTATTACACAAAATTTTACAATTATATAGACATGCTTTGCGCTCTAGACTAGAAGACGCAAGGCGCCTCTGCAAAATTTCAGTATCAGTGATGTCAGAGAAACCAGAACCAACTAAATCTTCCTGAGTTTTCCTGAAATTTACTAATTGATTCTTGGTAATGGAACTGCAAGGATTAATAGGATGGTTACAGATTATCCTCTTCTCCGCACCCTTTTGTTTAAAAAATACATATTATAAAGTGTCGAAACGCCAGGACCAGAGTGAAAACAATTTTTTTAGATCACACTAATTAAGACACGAGAATCCGAGTACTATAGTTAAGTCAATCCTAAGGAACCTAAGACTAGTCTTGTTTCAAGTGTTTCAAGTATTTTTTGGTTCACATCATAATAAAGCAAATCTTCGTATATGAGGTTGTCCAAAACTATAAGCATACTTTGTTCACAAAATAATTTATAAATGAGTGTTAACGCTTAGGTATATCTACACAATTATATTTTAGGTAAACTCTTTATTTCGAGTAAAGCTGCAACAATGAAGAATAGTAATAGTATTGTTTGTATCAGGTTTTGCTCTCGTCGTTCAACGGTTTTGTCTTACGAAAAACCTACATATCATGCACGAAAAACTAGAAGGATGCTTTACCAAGAAAGTAATTATAACTATTGTATACACAAGAATCTTAAATTTATGGGTTTGTACTAGTTTAAAGTAAGTACCACAAATCATTACGTATTAACGGGTTTTCAATGCGACCTAGACAAGATATTCCGGTTCGTATTCATTTATGTCATTTAGTAATTCAATAAAATTGGGCACAATTTTTATATGGTACGTTTATTGGATAGCATACATATTAAATTGTCATGTACCTTTACAAAACCAGATTACAGGAGCAAAGGTTATTAACTTGGCCCGTACTTTTCAATAAATATTATATTATTTACCTCGGTATTTGGATTTAGTACCTCGGATAGGTTTAAATTCAGAGACCCATATATTAGAGGGTCGTTGTTTTCAAAAATGTAAGTTTGAAGGGAATGTAATTTCATAATACAAAACAATATGACATGATAAGTATCAGCAGTAATGTCTCAATTTTTCAAAACTATTTTACACATCCGGAAATTATTGCGTTTCATTTCTTTAAAAAATTTACTAACAAAATGTACCGTTAAAATAAAATAGTCGCCACAATATAGAAAAATCTAACGTAAATGCAGCGTATTTTCTCATAAACCGCAATGCGACAACTGACACGATGTCATTGTTTAACTAAAGTTCTTTTCAATACAATAAAAATCAAAATTTTAATTGAGAGGTAAATATCACGCATTGGCCTAAATGGGTTTTGTTCTATAAGCGTTGTCTATCACAGAATTTCTTTATTTGTTTCACTAAGAATACAGTTAAGCTGGAAGCTGTTAGATTTGAAATTTGAGGATGATGCATAATAAGACGTTTGTATTGCTATTTTCATGATCGTAGCATTGTGTTAATTACTCACATAACCCTTTCCATCGCGAAAGCATCTGCCTTCAAAATCTCTGTTTTTTCTTATGTATGGGTTTAGAACGTAATTTGCCATGTCCTGAGACTAAGCAATTCTTTCTAAACTGCAAAAATTTCAGCCATCCCATTTACACTACTTTTGCTTCCCTGGGATCCTAATCTTTGGAAACGTTCCGCTCAGAAACAAGAAAAAATTATTAACACATTTTACTTATAATAAGCACAACACGCATACTGCAGAGACATAAATAGGTCTTTCCAACTATAACGATACATCTTTGCAATATTGATACACCAAATGGAAGTTGATGAGTGGACCTGACCTGGGTACGATAAAATAACTCATAGTCTAAGCTACCATACGAATGCACTAATGCACAATTTTCTATTATGCTTTATGTAGCAGTAACGGCTACGAGCATAAGCACGATGCCCGTTCAAAACTACCAGCAATGAGGCAGGATTTTAACACATTTATTCATTAACACACTCCTTTATTAACACATTTCCTCTTCCTTTTTTCATCTCTCTTCCTAGCGCCCTTGTTGAGCTGCTGGAATCTCTTCTTTTTTTTCTTTATGACTTTACTTATTTTTTTCTAAATAAACTTTTTTTTGTATCATTTTCGGTTCTGCCAACAGTGTAACAGAACTGCGCAAGATACATTTATTTGATATTGCTCTTGAATAAACGAATAATAACTCTAACCTCAGGTAAAGCTGCCATCTCTGGAATTATCTGCTTGGCTCTCTCAAATCGACATTGACCGCACTCTCTTGCTGCTTTCTTTACGGCGGCTTTCAGACCCAGAATGCAGAACTGCTGCCGGATTTCGTTGCAAATCTTCTCGATTCCATGATGGCCATGTAGCTCATGATTCCATTTGATCAACAGCTTGGTCCAAGGATGTTTGTTATCCAAAATTGCAGGAAACTTCGCTGAATTCGGAAGTTGGGGAGCGTTGATGAGTCTGCTTTTTACACAAATGATTCCATCCACAAGAACTGGTGATAGCGTTAGCAATCTGGAATTTTTTGGTAAAGCTTTCCCCTCCTCCAAACAGGCATATTCTTCTCCAAATGAGCTCTTCTGAACATGGCGAATCCAAACACTCGTCGCATTTTGTATTTCGTCCGGAGATAAGTATGGCTTACTTATCAATTCAGATTTTCGGATTTTAGCTACTGAGTTGCGCACAAACCGCAACATCCATGCGGTGACACGAATGAGTCTCATCCAACTGCTGTACTCCTCCACCGCAGGAAGAACATTTTCTTCCATGATAAAAAGGCAGCACGCTTTTTTCACTTCCAATTCGTCCGCATTTAGCTCATCTTTCTTCACATTTTTCTCCACTGGCCACTCCGACTCCGGCTTCAACAGAAAACTTGGTCCATTGAACCATCTCGATGTCGGTGAGACATCAGCGGGACCTCCATCTCGAGTGGCATCATCTGCCACATTTTCTCCTGTAGGGACCCATTTCCAACTCTGAACTTCTGTGAGATCAAGAATTTCTCCAATACGATGTGCAATGTACATCTTGAACCTTCCTGGATCCTCAGCTCTAATCCAACATAGCACATTCCTAGAGTCAGTCCACAAATAAGTAGAATGAATCTTGACATCTATATTCTTCTTGATGAAGCTTGATATGCGAGCTCCAAGTAAGGCTGCTTCCATCTCGAGACGTGGGATTGATGTTGACTTTATGGGGGCAACACGAGACTTTGCCTGTATGATATTTACAGTAACCGATCCGTCCTTCCCAGTCACTCGGAGATACGCAACAGTGCAGAATGCTTGCTGACTTGCGTCACAGAACACATGGAGTTGTACATCTTGAGCGCTCGATATTTGTGGTGCGAAGCATCTGGAAATCTCAGTCATCGGGATCTTCATAATTTGATCCAGCAATGATTTCCATTTGCCTTCGATGTCTGGTTTGAGCTGCTCATCCCATCCTGTGCCACTTCTCCAAACGTCTTGGAGTAACATTCTTCCTCGTGCCGTGAGGTGAGCTATGAGTCCTAGAGGATCGAACAGACTCATGATGAGTCTCAGAAGTTCCCGTTTAGTCGGTATTTTTTCACCAGAAATTATCTTGGGGTCTATCATACGGAAGGTTGCTACGAATCTGAAGACATCTTTGTTCGGATCCCAATGCATCCCGAGCACTCTCTCCAGTTTATCGGCATCCACTGCTAACATTTTCTTTTCTTGAACTTCTCCTGGAGCTACGACTCTGAGAACATCTTGATTGTTGCAAAGCCATCCTCGTATCTCGAATCCTCCTCTGCGATGGACTTCTCTAACTTCCATAATCTTTTTTATTGCATCTTCAGGCGTCTTGCAACTGTCGAGATAGTCGTCCACATAATGTCGATTGTGGATGGCATCAACAGCTTCTGGATATTCTTCGGCAAATTCGGATGCGTTTCTATTCTTGATCCACTGCGCTTGATATGGAGAACTGACTGCGCCAAAAACCATCACATCCATTTGATACACTGCAGGAGGCTGACTCCTGTCTCTTCCCCTCCACAGGAAGCGTAACGAAGGTAAGTCTTCCTGTCGTATCTTGATCATATGGAACATGTCTCTAATATCTCCACTGAATGCTATCTCCCGTTGCCGAAACTTGAGCAGTACGTTCAGAAGTGGGCTCATCAAATCAGGGCCTTGGAGGAGAGCGTCGTTGAGGCTTGTGCCGTTGATTTTGGCTGCACAGTCGAAAACTAGTCTCAGTTTACCTGGCTTGTTGGGGTTCGTTGTTGCAAAGTGAGGGAGGTACCACACACGTCCGTTATCGACCGCAGCTTCTTCGGCACTGAGCTTACGACAAAAACGCTTTTTACGATATTCTTCAATCTTCGCATCGTACATATCTCCAAGCTTGTGATCCAAATCCACCTTCTTCTCAATTAGTTTTAGTCTTCGTTTTGCCGCTCCTATACTTTCAGGAAGTTCCAAGTCATCCTTCTTCCACAGCATGCCCGTTACCCATTGACCACCAGAACGATAGGACGTTGACTCCATTATCGTTTCTGCTCGCTCGTTTTGTTTAGACTGTGGAAGTTTTGGGCAGTTAACAACACCCAACGCATCCAGCCGAAACTGTTCCTTCACCATGTCATGGAGAATTTGGTCGGGGTCGATGCCTTCCACATTGATCATCGAAGTATGACTGACTTTCAGATTACTTGGTCTACCGTTGGGCCCGTGAATAGCCCATCCCAAATAAGTCCAGCTTGCTATTGGAGCATTCTTCGGTCCCTCCGATGACTTTCGTGGCAAGAGAAGAAACCCGTTGTCGCTTCCAATGATCATTGAAGGTCTCTCGTGGTTGACTTCTGGGAATGGAATTAACTCCAGATGCTTCCACTTCTTCAGCAGCTTATAATTGGACAAGGGAACGACAGGCAAATCAAGCTTCTTCTTTGTTCGGACATTGGAAAGCTCATATTCTTCGCTTTCATAGACACCACGGATCTTGAGGGATACGATCATTGAATTGTTGTCGTTTTCACTTTTCCCTCCTAGCCAATTGAGTAGCAATGGTTTGCTTTCTCCCGTGAGTCCGAGATTGTCGGCGATGGTTTGATCGAGAAGAGTTAACGACGATCCATCATCCAAAAAGGCGTTGATGATGACTTCGCCTTTTGGTCCACTCAACTTCACCGGAATCACCTTCATCAGAACATTGCCCAATGGCATCCGGACTTGTGACACGACTGCAATAGGATGTCCATCACCTTCCTCTTTTCTCTTATAATGAAGAAGTTGATTGTGGTTCATCTTGCATCCATCTTTACCACATGTTACGGGACTTGGGCATTTTTGTCTTGAATGTCCTTTCTCCAGACATCCGAAACAAACTCTCAGCTTCTTTGCACAGTCATATCGATCCTGTGTCGTCATTTTCTTGAACTTCGGACACGAACCAAGGCTGTGTGCTTTCTTACACTTCAACGGGCAATTCAAGTAGGTCACCATCATGCACTGATCTCTGTTCCTGTTCTTTTTGGAATGGCTAACAGGATCTTGACAAACTAACACTGCTGCTGATGAAATCTCATCCAAGAACTCTGACAATGCTTTTAGATCCTCCTCTCCCGATTTCACCATGTACCGTCCCCAATCAAGTTGCATATGTCCCGGCAGTTTCTTCCGGAACTCCTCTACAAGCTGAGGATTATTCAAATACAGCGGCAGTTTTAATGACTCCGCTGTTGCACAAAAGTTCTTCACCACTATAGAGAAGTCCACGATGCTTTCAAAGTCGTCTTCTACTGGCGGTGGAGCGTTTCTTGCCTTTGCAAGCATCTTCTTGATTATTTGGTCTGGTCGACCAAAACGTTTTTTCAGGACGTCCAGAATATCATCCAACTTGCAGTTTGAAGTCAGCATCGAGATAACGGACTCCTTCGCTTTTCCCTTCAGGCATTTGCTTAACCTGAAGATATTATCTTCATCAGTGAAGCCACATATTTCTGTTGAACGCGTTAGTCGTCCAATAAATGATGGCCATTCCTCCGGGTTCCCGTGAAACTCCGGAAGATCTCTTGCTGCTGTCTGTCTCGCTGCAAACTTCTTCAAGTCCGAGTCAGGACGAGCAGGTCGTTCATCGTTTCTGATAGCGTTTACAATTGAATCTGCCATCCTTTTGAAGCTGTCAGAGTCATCGTGCGTTATCTCGTACCTAGAGTGATCCTCAGGTTGGATATAGTGCTGTTGACTGCGAAACGGGGGTATGAATTCATCTGCCGTTTGGGCCGGCTGTGGCAGATTATCTTCTGGTGGATGAAGATATTCCCTATTTGCTGTCCTCTGCACGTGTTGGTTTATCCAATCTTCCACGTCTGGAATTCCTGGGGGGTTGCTAAGCGCGATTGAGCGACGATCATCTTGTACGTTCTCCTCCTGTTCCATTTGGGACCTTAAAGTGAGGAGTCGTCGTTCTGTCTCCAACCGTTCTGCTTCTGCTTCGGCTTTCTTCTGCGCTATTGCTATCCGTTCTTGTGCCTGAAATTCGGCGAGTGCGATGTCTGTTTGTCGTTGACGTTCATTGATTGCCGCTAGTTCCTGTGCAGCTTCGTATTGTCGTCGGCTTGATGATTTTGATGCTTGACTAGAATGTGAGCGGTGGGATCGAATACTGCCAGAACTGATGGATCCTGCATGTGACATTCTGTCATCCGCTTTTGGGCGGCCTCCAGATGCACCGTTTTGCACTCCCACTCCAGATTCTGGTACAGCTCCCGTTTGTTGCATCCGTTGATACACTCCCTCCATCTCACTTCTCCGGTCTGGATTTTCGGTGGAGTACAATTCACCCCCTTGAATCACCAAAGCATTCCTTGTTACTGGCATTTTCACAAATTCACTGAACTATCCACAGTACTAGTTCGTTTTTTTAGCTCGAAACCCCACTTGTTTGGTGCTCAGTTAAGAAATTGTGTCAGAAAACTAAAGGAATAACTACGACAGTAAATAAATGCACTTCAGACGATTTTAAATGCAAACGTTTTTATTCAAATAAAATTTTAAGTAAAATTCACTAGACAGGGCGAATTACTTATCAAACGAACAATCGACTACTTTTGACAATTTCGAGACAACTAAAATTATTTTCTACGATTCGCTCTTCAACACTCTAATGAATCTTCATTATAAATTTCTGGACCTGGAATCACAGGGAATTCATTTTTAACTAAAAACTAAAATGTCTCATTTCGCCCCGAGCGCGTACGTTACTACAACATCAAGCTCTAACAAATTATCGGACGAGTAAAAATGTCTATAATTTGGCATACATACTAACTAAACTATACTTAAACTATTAACAAAGTTTTAACAGTTTGATTGGAGAGGAAATATTTTAAACTAAAATCGTGAAATCTCCTTTAGCTCCGAACATTCGCCACCCAGTGATTCTACTGGCTAGAATCACCACTTGGCTTCCATCCTTCTATACGGTACAGCTTAGCGACTGGTCTACGGATGATCCCAGATGCGGTTCTGACATCCACTACTCGAACTCGACCGTCCTTTCCTGGATAGACTGTCTCAACTCTCCCCTTGATCCAGTTACTCCTTATTTCGTTGAGATCAGCAACAAAGACTATCTCTCCTTCCACAACATCAGGCACGCCTTTGTTCCACTTAGTGCGTAGTGAAAGCGAGGGTAGATACTCTTTCACCCACCGTCTCCAGAAACTTCTCCGGACTTCATGTGACCCCATCTTCCAAACATGTTCGTTTCTGTGACTATATCGAGACTTAACACAACTCGAGCACAGGTCTTCACAAGATACCGAGGATTGACTGCTAATCCACAACTCGCACTCCACCATCACTTCCGGGAAGAACAGCCGCACTGAATCCTTGATCCAACTTTTACCACTCCACTGATGACTTTCTGTAACCAACACTGGTCCTGGATAACCGACTTCAAGCGGTGGTACGATACCACATCGGTGACTAGGGTTGATGCGTATTCCCATCCTTGTGCTTCTTCTTCTGGAACTTGTCATCTTACTGCTAGAGGATTGTTTCCTTAACCGGCGACTCAAGTGAAGTGCTCTACACGTGTACGGCTGCCAATCACTTGACCTTCTCCAGTTTAGTTTTGATTCTCTTGATACGTTCGAGATTTTCCCTGATGGTGGTCCAGGACATCCGGCCTCGAACACAGGGGCAAATCGACATTGACGAGTGAAGCCCGCCAGCCAAACACCATTGACAGGTACACTGGATCTGCATCTTTTCCTCCTAGCTCCGACATGGATCCAAACAAATTTTGCTTTCCCGGGTGCCTGGGCTCCACAGACGTTTTCGTCCTTCTCATTGGAGTGGTGGATTGGGCTCAGCTTTCGTTCCTCGACCCCCTCCGCTTTCAACGGCAGACGTGTAAGACACGACTTGCTTCCAGACTGTTTCACAAGTGCTTTTGGTAAGCTTTTGGAGAATACTCTGTGATTTCACGATTCGCTTCTTCCAGGGTGAACAAGCTAACCATTTTGATATCACATGGTTAGAAGACACCACTTCCGTCTTCTTGCAACTTTCAGCGACCACTGACTTCTTTGACCAGCTTCTTAATAGCGGCAAGTGACGAGTTTCTTCTTGTGACCATCGCGTCTGTGGGACAGGAGGCTTCGACTTGGCTTCCATCCGGCAACTTTTTCCAAATTTACCCTTGCCAAGCACCACAGCAAGAGTCCTTGTTACCGTTCCGTGGACTTCCTTTGAATTCTGTCTGACAGATCCTTTTGTCACTTCTACGAGTTCATCCTCTACTTCTCCTTTGCTAGTCTCCACTTCATCAATCAAATGATCCCTATGCTGCTCTTCAAATTCGGTATGTCTATCTTCGACTTCTCGATCAGCTACGGGTGGTACATCTCCCCTCCTTGGTAAACATATTAACGGCTTGGACATCTCTTGATCTTTCGATTGAAAGCGATAATCCTCTACTTTCAAGCAGCCATCCTCCTCAGGTGACGCCAAAATGCAATCACCATCTTGTTGGTTACTCTTAACAGAAAGTAGCGCATCGTTCTTCAAATTCGAATCAGCTCCAAGTAAGGCATCTCCCCTCCCTGGTAAACACGATGACGGGTTTACCACCTCTTGATCCTCCGATTGAAGTAGCAAGTCCTCTACTTTCAAACAGCCATCTTCCACAAGTGACGCCAACATGCAATCACCATCTGTATGGTCGTTCTTTCCAGAAAGTAGCGCTTCATGCTTCATCTTCGGATCATTCTCTTCCGTTAAAAGCGACGGACTGTTCTCCCATTTTGAACCTTTGTCCTCGGTTGAAGGTAACGGATTATGCTCCACTTCACGTCTTGTCTTCGGTGCATGAGCTTTCGCGAGTGTCTGTTGTCTCTTTTTCTGGAAGGCTTTGTGTCTTGCCAGTATGTCCAGCTTCAGCAGTTCATTTTTCCACTTCAGTTGTTCTGCTTCAAGCTTCTTACGTTTCCACTTAAGCTCTTGTATTCGTGCTTCATTGATTACACACTGCTGCTCAGCTTCTTCAAGTTCAGCACGCAACCTTTCTCGACGAGTGTGACGATCTTCTTTGGGTAAAGCTTTCTCTTGGACTGCTGGCACTACGTTGGCGGATACCGACTTACTTCCTCCAAGCTCCAGGAATGGATGATCCAAACATGTCATCACTTTACCAAGAACCTCCTTGGAAGCATTTTCATAGGCGTCGTGTATCTCCTCCTCCGTAGCGTCGGTCCATGCAATTCGATTCGCCATTTGGTTCTTCGTTACTGACATTTCTTCATTTTGCACAATTTTTCTTCTGGAATGGACTGTATCTTAGGACTGTTTCTTTTATGGTGAGAAGGACCACTTGTTTGAGACTTGTTCGTTGCTCAGTTGGCGTCAGATAACTTAGAAGAGATGACTACTTGTAAAATGAATGCACTTCAGTGGAAATCATATATAAACACTTTATTTCATCTTCGATCCTGGAAAATGACTATTTGCCAGGGATAACGTTTACAATAATTTAGAGACGACTTATGACAGAAAATGCTAGACTATTTTTACTACGAGAAGCACACTGCTTCTTGACGGACAAAAGACAACTAAAAACTAGATACGACTGCGCTGCCCCTTTTTGGGGTACTTTCCTCTTCGAACATGCAGTCCGAACGCAATTTACAAGCATTTAAAATAACAACATATTTCCTTAACTACGATAAATAAAACTACAGCCGGGAAAGACAAATATTCTTATCGACATAACATAATAATATGCATGAACAGGGTACATATTAACTATACTATACTCTCGAACAAGTTCTATGTAAAAGTTGTCAAATGGGACTTCCGGTGGACATCAAAGCCGACACCAACCGTGCGTGTCGGGTTTTGTAGTTTGAATGTGAGCAAGGCAACTTTCTCTAATCTTCAATGGGACAAATTCTGTTCAGGAAATGGTAAGGTTTGCATCTCCGGATCCAGAGGGCGTAATTCTACAAACTGCCTCTTTTAAAATAAATTGCATGCTTACATGTTACATAAATTATAAGCTATACATGTACCAGTTTGTTCAGCAGACTTTAAATTTACAGTAAAACATCGATGTTTATTAGATTGCACAAGGGAAGAGGTCTTAAATGGGCTTGCAATCTGGCGCTCGAAATCTTGCGTTTCCAAAGTGAGTAGAAAATTTAAATCTTCCATGTAAGTTTGTGCCTACTACATTACCTCAATCCAAAAAACTTTGGATGTTCAAGGTCACGGTGTTTTATTAGCTGGTTTTTCTTATAGTAAAGTCACTTTTTAAGCTACAACCTTCATTTTATTGAAGTTACAGTTGATGTGCTTTAAAGTTAGGTGGAAAAAGTAAATTTTTTCATGAAACCTGTATCATATATAAATCATGGAATCATCCAGTTCTCATTTTTACTGTCTTCCCCATTTGTTTTTACATAGTTTTGACACTTTTGGTGGGGTTTACAGTTTTTTGTGAGAGTGTATACGTCCATCTTTCATATCGGAGTTCGCGGACACGTTTGGGGAGTTTATGTTAGAAGTAATGCTCCGTCTCTATACTTATGAATAGATCCGTAAATTAAATTAAATCATATAATATTACAATTTATCTTATGCCAGATGTCCTTTCTTTGGAATTTTTTTATCAGTTTTGTACAGTTTTGGCTGTAATTACGCTTGGAAACACGAAAAAATACTTTTGAAATTCTCATGAAAATATTTCAAAAGCTGCATGACCTATAAACAAATACCTGAATCTAAAATAAACTACGAAGCCTGCTCTACAACATAGGTGCTCAAAGTAGTCAAAAAAGTTTTAAAACATAAGTAAAATATTTATTTTAAGAGTAGCAGTTTGTAAAATTACACCCTCTGTACTCCCGGAGAAGTTTTATCATATTATTTCTTTTAGTAAAAATTTTTAACTGGTACGAATGATAAGTCGTGATAATAAAGATTTTATGAGAACACATTTAATTATGCATGCATTCAACGCCACTTATACATTAACGCATGATTCATTTGCTACTACTGTAAAAAGGTTATAAACTTGTTGATATACTGAAAATGAGGCAAAATACATTTGTAAGGAAACAAACAAAAATAGTGACTATGACAGAGAAAAATCCCATGACAGGGCATAGTAATCGCAGTAAATAATTTCTAGTTGTGCCAAATATTTAATAATTATGCTAATACCAGTAAATATAGAAAATGTAATGTATGATCGTAAAATTAAAAAAATACTATGCAAGACCACAGAGTCAGTATAGCTTTAGTCAATGTTTTAATACTTTCCCAGTACACTGGTCATCTGGTTCCACATGTTCATGTTGAAGAATTAAAGTCGGGGGATGCTAATATAGACTGATATTGATTTATTATTATCTTGATAGTATCAACATAAACGCTGGTGGTATAAAGGCATGTAACATAGTTATGAAGTCGATTGATTTAATAAAGTTTTTGTAGCTACTCATTACACCATCACTCGACAAAATTCTTCTTTATGTTAATTTTTCATTTTCAACTAGTTTGTTAAATGGAAAAAAGCCTATATTATGCTTTGGCTTCCCTGTATGTGTAAACAAATTCATGGACGGGCTTTTGCGAATACTAAAAACATAATAATAATCTAAAATCGTATGGGGTCGTGAGCATATAAAAACAACAGAATTTCATGCAACCGTGTGATTGATTTAATATAATGTTTACTTTTATCGAAATTTCTTCGAGTATTTTAAAGTAAAAAGGTGTGCTAAATTTCCCGCTTGAAGATTTGTACTGATTTTGTAAAGGAAGCTCGGAGCCGGATAGATTACATGTTAAACATGGAGTTTAAAACTGAAACTACTCGTGCAGTTCGAAA
>JAQIWO010000552.1:0-13595 GCA_034695405.1 Entomobrya muscorum | reverse complement strand
CTGTCTTTTTAATTAAGATAATAATTACAAGTTTACAAGCACATGTTACTCAGCCATAGCCATAACCAGACAACTCAACTAAAAAGGTCCCTTTATTTTCTTACTGATTACTTTATTGATCATTACTCCCTATCTGCAACATGAAAAGGTGGGTGATAATGAAAAAGAATCAACTGCGTTTAATTAGTTCGCAAGGCGTATCATTAAACGAAGGAGTTAAGATACATGATACGACGTAATATTCTATTCTGTTGCCTTGTCATCGTAGAATCACAAAGTATGGAATGTAGAATGGCTTTTTATTTACTTTCCCATCTCATTAGGACTATCCTGCATTTCACGTGCCCTCTTTAATTTTCACCTTTTATTACTATCCGTATCTTCAGTTAGTAATGATCAACCTTTTCACTGTTGTACACGGCCTGGTGATCCAATTTAATACAACTTCACCTTCCAGTTTCAAATAAAAATTTTCAATCAATGTATTTTTTTACCCGGGTGACCTACCTCTTTAAAACCCGTAGTTTTAAAATATGTCAAAATATAATTGGAATTTTTTTGTAAATGAAGTCATAATTAACAAAATGTCAAGCACCATATATTATACATGTAGCAATGTAGCTGACAAATATGTACATTAAACACTCATACAGCCTTAAGAGTTCGCGTCGTAGTTTGTGGTTGTTTCATAAAAAAGAACTGGAGCTGGTAATGAGCCTTCGGTTCCAGACCATCAGTGCAATGTCATTTCCATTCCATAGTTCCGAATAAATATTCTAATTTAAAATATAAATGAGACTCTTTCATCCTTTGATTACTTATTTATAAATTATATTAGCCTAGCCATGAGGCCTTTTCTAATTTGACGATCCTCATCCTTTGATTTTTATATACTCGGGAAAGAGTACTGACTACAGCGTAGTATGACATTGAATAAATATAATCGTAGTTATGATATATTTGTCGTTGTATGTAAATTATATTTTTGTACTTTCTTTGTATAAACCATAACAGCTAATCTCTACAAATGTCCTTTAAAATATAAAAGAGTCTTTGATGCGTTTAAAATGGACAACTTGACGAAATACCTCGACTATGCAAAAGAAACATATTATAGCGTCCTATGAAAGTTTATCTTTTTTAGCTAAAAACAAAGCATGCAAGTTATATTAATAAAATATTGATACTAAAAGTCTAAGTATGTATAAAAAGTTGTAATAAAATGTTCATTTAAATAGGTTTTCACACGGAGCAAAGCCTGGTAAAATGGCTTGTCATCATTCTAGCTAAAACCTTTTCTTTCTTTGTAGATTTAGACTGCTATTTCAAGCGGTTGTTAGTAAAACAATTACATCCTACCCCATTATTTGGCATTATCATTTTTCTTTGAAGTTCATCTTTTACCCAGCTTAATATTGTTTTATAATAAGATTTTAAAAATCATGCATGTTTCCTTTTGCTTTCTTTTTTGTTTTAAGCAGTTACAGCCATATGTCTAAACAATCTGGCGTTGCCAGGTACCAACTAACCTTTAGTTAGTTTAGGAGTAGTGTCACCTGACCCTTAAAACTGATTTCGTATTTTTAGTTTATTCTTTTGAAAGTTTGAAGGGGCCCTTTTCCTACCACGCAGACAGCTATTATTTGTTATGAAAGCACAGTGTTATAACGATCCATAACAGTTACCAGTCATTTCTAATTGTTGGAGTGCAGCAGTGTCGACATCAGCATGAGTTCACCGTCACCTTTTGAAGACTTTGAGGGTGATTCGACCTCTGGAAAGCAAAAAACCCAGAGTATCACCGAATACGAAAAGAGCCTTCTACTACAGCTGATTGAGGAAAGGAAAAGCATTATCGAGGACAAGAAGACTGGGTTTGATGTTCACGTGAAAAAAGTAGCTGCGTGGAAGGAGATTGAGACGCTGTTTAATTCTGATGGCTTAACGGTGAAGCGTCCTGAATCAAAACTGAGGAAAATCTGGGATAACTGGAAAAGCAATGCCAAACGTAGAGTGTCGCGGTACAAGAAAGCAGTCCGGAAAACTGGAGGAGGGGAACAGCCTCCATCGGTGCCACCTGATTTGGAAAGAGTATCAGCGATCATCCCAGAGCAGTTAAAAAGTTTGCCCAATCGATATGATTCCGATGCCACACTGGAACTCGGAGCTGAAGGGTCCGCCACTGTTAGTGACTTTCTTGGGAAAGATAAGCATGCCAGCCAGCCAGCAAAAACGGTTGGTCCTGAAACGTCCACTTCAATCCCACCGACCATGCAGCAAGATGGAGCTGAGTCATCTCAGAAACCCCAAAACATGCAGGATTTGGAGGAAGAAGCTGAGGGAACACCAACACCCTCCAAGCAGAGCAAGAAAAGCAAAAAGGACCCTCGTTCATTACTTGTGGAGTATGAATCGGAAGAACATGCCGTTAGGATGCAAAATCTACACATTCAGAAACAAGTATTCCAGACCGAGCTGGCAATAAAACGGAGGTCTTTGGAAATGATGGAAGAAGAGCATTCTAAGAAAATGAAAATTTTAGATACAAAATTATATGAATAATAATATTGTTTTCACGATACTTTAAAACGAGGTTTATTCAGTGGATATTATTATTTACTCAACAATTGTTATATAATTGCAATCAAAAGTATTTACATATTTACCTACGTATTTAACTATCAACGATATATTTCTAATGAGTTTGAGTTTTAAATAAAATATGTTCACAAAAACAACATAAAACTTTCAACTGTTAAAATGACTTATGTAAATTAAGAGAACTTCGTAAAACAATTTAAAAATGTGATGCGATAAGTTGAGCTCGAGCCGCTCTTCCAGACATTGTGGCGCCTTGATGAGGAATGTGATTTACATTTCCAGCATTAGCATCAATCCCAGCATCAATGTCACTCTCAAAAATATCGAGTCTTTTCCTGCGGATTACGACATACGACAAAATGCTTTTAAAAATTCATCGAGTTCAAATATTGCACGATCGAAAACACACCTGCAAATATTGTGAAGAGCAGCAACGGCAGTGACAACAACGATCGCGTTATCCAACCTAACACGTAACATTTTGAGACAGGGGAATCTACGCTTCCAGACACCGAATGTTCGCTCGATGGAATTCCTTGTTTTAATCTGCGCTGCATTATATCTATCGTTTAAAAATATTCAATTAAGCTTAGCGTAAATATAGAGAAGAGTACGACTTGTGCTTCTGAAAAATGACCAATCTTGCCGTTTTTCAGCCGCAGTTTGAGGATTCAATAGGGGAGTCATCAAATAGTTTGTGCAAGCATAGCCACCATCTCCGAGCAATATTCCGGGGACTTCCCGGTTTTCGAGCTTATCTTTAATCAAACTGTTGTCAAAAATACGTGAATCGTGACATGAACCATACCAGCGTACAACAACATCGGTAAAAACCAAGTCCGCGTCACAAATAGCCTGTATGTTGAGAGAAAAGCAACCCTTTCGGTTCCTAAAGAGCTCAGCGTTCGGGCCACCCGGGGATTCGATAGGGGCATGCGTGCAGTCAATGCAGCCTACCACACCTTCATATAAACAATTTTACACAATAAATTATTGTTCATTTACAACTAAATAATGTATGCATTGCATGTTCGTAGAAATTGGTGGTTGGTGGATAACCTGGAAATTTTCCCAGCTCGAAGAACTTTGCTTTTACCCGAGCTGCTTCTGCAAACGTAGGATATTTGATAAACTGCATCGCGATTTTAGCAATAGCCGCAGAAACGCGAACTACTATCCGCGAAACGGTTGACTGATTTACATTGAAAACGTCTCCAATAACAAGCTGGTGAGCATCTGTGGCGTAGTAGCGCACGGCTATGCAGAGTTGGAATATTGGTGGGAGTGGGAGACCCCTTCGATAACCAGTCCTAGAAAGTTCGTTTTTGACTAAACCGAATACAAAGTGAATAGTTTCTTTCCTCATGTGGAATCTCCGACGAAATTCAACATCATCCAGCGACTCCAATGGATTGCTCCGATCCTTCAGTCGTGGCACCGGAATTTTCATGACACGACGATGTCTTTCAATTCGTTCGAACTGTTCTTCCAATTCCAATATGTGCGACGGCATGATAAACGCTTACCCAAATTGTGGAGTACTGATCAGAATGCTTTATGATATTTTTTCACGAAGAAACAGCTTTAAAATAATTTGGCGACGTGGTTAGGCTGGTCCGGTGCTGCCTTACATATTCGTAAGAAACTTATGACAATATGGAAAATGTAAATTTTCGAAAAATTACTTGGCATACCAAGTCAGGATAAGTTGATGGTCTCCTTAACAATTTTAAGGGATAGCATCCGGTGCGCCTTACCTTGTTCATTTGGCATACCAAAAGTTCAAAGTGTCAGATTTTCTACTATAGAAACTTATGTAAGGTAACATTAGACATATGGCAGTTACTGTTTGATGATTATGTTGCAGCGTACAGGAAAGGTCACATATAATATAAGGTTTCATAATATAGGAATATTCGGACTTGTTACTATCGGGATTATTTTAGTAATTTTGTTTGGTTTTACTAATTAATTTAAATTCTCAATTCTGTCTATTTATTTATATATAAATGTATATTTGATTATGTTTATGTAGAAAAACCAAACAAAACAACATACTAAAGCCAAATAAAAATGCAATTTTAAAGATAACTAAAATATATATTACTGGATATTTGCATGGCAATAATACCAAAATTTTAATCCCTACTGACAAGAGCAGACTCCAAGGTGTAACCTCAATTAATTTTATTAAATCTCGAATAATGTTTTTCCCAGTTGAGGGTTCATTTAAAAAAAATATAAATGTTCTATTATTTAAAAGACCATAGTTAAGTACAGAAGCATTTATTTGCTGCGTCAAAATGTTGATTTTCTGCATTAAAAACACATGAAAATTGTATGCATGCAACGATAACCGAAAAAGCATTAAAACTTATTTTTAGAGAGACTTTTGAGAAAAACCTAAACAGTGTTTAGTCGAATTAAAAAACCCTGGCCAGAACGATGGAAAACCATGTTTGTGTTTAAAACCTCGAGTAAATTAGTCATTTTAAAAATTTATTTATATATAACTGCTTCAGAAGATCCCTCATCTGAAATTACACAACAAATGTATTTATTGCAAGCTTTAAAAACAAAATTTATTTGTCTTCCGATCGTTTACGTAAAATATTTTCTCGGCAACTGAGCTAAACCCATAAGTTGAAGCTGTGTGAAAATAATTGCATTTTTTGCGTCGGGGTAAACCAAAGGGATATAGATATCCCATTCTTCAAAAACAACGCTACCAATAACAACATCACAATCATGTTTAAATCTAGTATATGCATACATTTGGTGAATTGTAATCTAATCAGCTTTTTTATTCGTCTATAGATGTTTCATTTGGACATTCCTTTTAGCGTAGGTATTACAATGAATCATTAATAGTGTGCATCTACATGAATCTTAGTCGCAAATCCCGTTTTTGCTTTGGACGTTCCCACTATGTTCCCAGTAAAAATAATAAGTGTACAAGGGCATAAGTAAAGTCTCTTATTCCTATTTAATGATTAAATAATATTTGGGTATGCATGCACTGGCTATTTTGAAATTATAAGTTATACGGATTAATTTGCAATGACTAAAAAGTACATTACTTCCAATCCTTCCTTCCAACAAATTTTCCGATAAAATACTCTGCATCGTTTTTCTTCCTGCTCGCTCTTCCTACATTCCACAATATAAAGTCTTATGAAAAAATCCTCATCATACCCCCAATCGTATAGCCTATGAGAAAAATCGTCGCCATTTAAGACAGAGGCGGATAAGAATGATTCATTGTGTTTTGGAATAATTAATGAGCGTAGTTAGGATTTCCTTTCTCTGGCTGGAACTCACGTTCATAGATCAGGTGCACATGTCCGGAAAGAAATGGGGACCTCCCCACTCCAACGTCGTGTGTAGCGGAAAAATGTTGGAGAAAATGACGAACATCCCTCGTAAGCCGGAAGTACACTGCTGTCTCATCGATCAGAATCCGATTCCCTCGCACAGCCTGTCCACTCATACGCACCAGAATGGGGAGACCAGGCGGAGGGCCAGGAAGGCCGAGTACCAATACTTCTTTCTGTTCCAGCCACATGCGACGCACTTTTGCGGCTGGACATTGACCACTACCGTGCTCGATGAATCTGCTTTCTCAGATTCGCGCTCCATGATGCTGAGAAGGGAGTCCCCGAGGAGCAGCAACATTTGAGGGAAGAGAAAAAGTGAATACGCAAATGGCTTTGCAAAATCCTCTAGTGACACGTGAAAAGTAATATTTGCCGTCATATTCAGATAATAGGTTTGCCTTACCTCCAATGGAAATAAGCGAAGGAATTGCATGGAATCCGTCAAATATGAGCTTTCTCCGTCCTCATCGTCCCTGCAACCACACCCTCCACTCTATTTGGCTTCATCCATTTCTTCCGCCCATCACCTTATTTGTAACCAGAGTTCCATATCCCTTCATATTTTGGACTGGGGCACTTCCACAACAAATATTTAGTATGAACAAGTTGTCGGTGCACCAATTTGGTTGTCAATTGGATATGTGGGTTTTGAGAAATCGTTTCATTTACTCCGCCAACAAAGATGGGATCGTGATTGCTCCAAATACTTCAATCAAGAACCGTGCTCTCCAACAACACAAAAATATTTGTGGTTTTCGTTAACAGCAATTTAAAAAAGGACAGTTAGAAAGGACCGATGGAATTGGGATTGCCGTTTTTATCGAATGCTGATTTACAGTGCTCCAATCAAAATGTAATGAAAAGAAAGGGATATATTTTAGAAACGAGAAGACATTGAGAATGCCAATTTCACTGTTTCGAAAGATGAGTGTAAAGCTCCACGGATAGAGAATCTTCTCCAGCCAAAACTAGTGGGGTGATTTGAGGTCCCCATCATGATATTTTTCAACATTGGTAGGATGAAATGACAGCTGTTTTGACATTGGCAAGAAAATATGTACCTGTTGCATACTCGATATATTCCCAGTTTTTATGCATCTCTATACTCCCAGCCTATCAGATCGAGAGTGAAAGTAACTCTGCTTTGGAAACTTGGAGCAAAACATTCTCATTATGCCGATAATATTTCATACGAGATAGCATTTTCGTCCCGGTTTCAAAGGATATTGGTTATAGTAGACTGAAAATGAAAGAGAGAGCCATTCTCTGGCTGTGGTTTGCATGTATGTATTTTGGGAATGTGAAGAGGTAAATGCGAGAGTGAGGCTGGTGAATTAGCAAATGAGCTGCTCTGCTCACTTGGCCAATGGCTTTATTTATGAGTGGCTGCTGAGCTGAGAGGACTGCGGCAAAGGAATCTTGGGCAGGTCCGCACTCATCATCATCGCGTGCCAAGAAGGATTCTGGCGGAAGGAGTATATCTTCTCTCCTTGTGCAAAATTTCTTTCAGAATGATGAAAATAATGAGGAAGGCGACAGTTTCCAAAATATTAAAATTTTAGTACCAGTTTTGCTTGAGATAGAGGTATTTACAAGTTGGGCACCATGGTAAGTGAAAAAATGGGGCAATCTGAGACGAGATCAGAAGGGATTTGGGAAAAGTATTGTGGTAGGATTGGTGAGATGCATTTGCTACAGCTCAACTCCCATTAGCTTATTTACGAGTAAGATTCTCATTTCGCATTTTCCAGTCCCCACTCGTATTGGGCTCCCAATATGTGCCTAACGAGGTATGGAAAAAGCAATACGGGTTGGGGGAAAGTCCAGTTGCTGCTATTTTATCACGCATTCAAAGTCGTCGAGTCTTATCGATGAATCCCTTCACTCAGATGGAGAAAGCTCGTAGACCGTGTGCAGTACAAAGACCAAGTTGGGGTAGTTCTGGTCGAGGTGATGCCCATGAAGGGCGTTGACCGCTGCAAGTTTTTGCTGGAACCTGGACCCTGCCTCAGCTATCGTGGCAAAGAAATAATAAAATAAAACATGGAAAATACTGAAATTGTGACAGAGTAAGTACGACTTGTAGTTCTGGAAGACAACTTCTTACTGAGAGCTGTCGTACACTGAATTGGACTTTTCGCATGGAAAAGGTTAGTGTCGGTTTTTATTGCGAGCATAAAAACTCATTCTGGCGGTGACAAAATATTAAGATGTGAGAGTTAAACAAGTTTGATTGGAGACGAAGAACAGGAAAAATACGCGTCTTTCGTAAACGTATGGAGTTTTGGTGCATTGAGTGCAATTGATTTTGATCAAGCATGGTGACCATTCTATTGGATCCATTCAACTTTTTAGTCTATTTCTGTCAAACAAAACTTAACAAAAAATCATGAGGAATGGCCCCCTACTTCACAATACGGTCATTGCACAATTTCCATTGCAAACGCATAAATCCTTAGAGTAGTCAAATGACAATTAACTACTCAATTTTGTAGTTTTCTTTAGAATATTAAGGGGCACACAATTAAATCGAAAGTGATATAGGTAGTATCGCTTTGCCCCATCATCTTCCACTGTCCATTTCAGTAATCCGTTTATATCTCCTTCTCCTACTGTAGGTCTACCTTAATATTTTTATTTTATGTAATTGGATTGAATGTATAAACATTGTGATTTTTAATGTGGCAAAAATGCCCATTAAATAAATAGATAAAAGGAATTCTTTTGATAGCACTTAAATTGAAAGAAAAATAGGGGTAGTCTTGGAAGTGGAAGTAAATGAGAAAACCTTCGCGCGCTGCAAATGATTATTACATTTTCGATTACAACTCTCAAGTTAATTAACTTCGCAATTCCAAGTCTTTTAAAAAATCAGTAAAAATAATTTTGTATAAATTAAAACTTTTTTTTAAAGAATGATATGTGTAGTATCGTATTATACTACTCGTTTTTGTAATTTTTCTTACGAATATTGGATAAACCTGAATGTTCTGAATGGGGAAGATTAACATTTGCAAAGAACGTCAGAGATGTGGAAAGTGATTTACAAATTACTACTCAACTTTTCTTCTGACACACGTCAAAAGTACAGAGCTATGCTTATTGCTTAACAATTTCTAGGGCTTTAAAACATTTTCATGAAACTATCCTGCAATCCAGTGAGCCAACCTTTTTTCTGATATTTTCGAAGATGTGTAAAGATATTATCAATCGATATGGCACATACCTGTATATACTAGCCCTAGCAACTTTCTCCAGATAACAGTATAGTCAAAAGCCGGTTTTTAACGTTTCAAGTTTAATTTATGGCTTAGTTCACCACATTCTTTTCTACCTTAAGATACTTTAGTAGGAACTCGTGTTTAATCACGTTTTAGAGATTTCAAAACGTGTTCAGTTTTCTGCGTACACGTGTTTGTTAAAAGGAAACGTGCAACTACCTCACGTTTACCAGCTAGCTAGCTAAGCTACTATTCAGCAACTCATTGTCAGTCAAACGTATGTAGAAAAGTTGCCAGTTTTATGAAACACGTAGGGCGTGTACAGGAAGGTTTTATCGAAACAGAATAAAGTCGTGAAATTTATAAATCTAATCAAAACTAGTTAAAACCTAATTGAAAATTAAGTGGGTTTCAAACAGCGTTTACAGTCTATTAGATTTAATTATATTAGGATTGTTTTCAATGAACGAGTTTGCAGTGACGTTATTGCTTCATGTTGCTTCAATCTTTGTTTCTCTTCAACAGGGGTGGTGATGTACGATTTAAGACAAAGAACTACTACCATTTGATTCCTACGTGTTATCTATAAATGCACCTTTACCTCAACCCAATCTCTTTTTCAATCTCAAAGTTTCAATCTTTTACGGTTTCTTATTCTACACAAATATTTCCTTTTACCTAAATACCCCAAGGATTTTCTCGTTTTGCGGGATGGACGATGTGAAAGACTTACACATTTTCAACATCAAGTTAAATTAGTCTGGCCCAGAGACAGACATCAATTTTTCACCTTCATGGTACAAAACCGCGCGGTTTACTGTTTTTCTTCTGTGGAAGGTATAGGACGAGAAAGCCGCTAAAAACCTTAGTTTGTAGTCACGACATAAGGCGCACGAATTTCAATCAAGTTTTATTTTTTAACCTTTCTATAATTCCAGTTCAAACACGTGAGTCTGCTCACATATTCTCAAACAAGTACTCTGTTCGTCATACCGTGCCATGCACCATAAACCATCTACCTTAAGCATCAACTCGGAGTATATTACTTAGGGAGATATTATATTACCACTTAAACAAAAATTAATTAAACGTTGGACTAAACATTTATTAATCCTTGCACAAGTAGTTCATGCTTCTTTAAAAAAACACTAGGTTTTTAATAAGTTTTTTACTAGATACTTTTAATTTCTCATTTTTAAAATGCCGCGACTCCCATATTTTTTCCCAAAGCGTTTAATCCTTCATCGCTTTTATCTTCTCCTTACGTTCATTTGTATTCTACCCCAAAACTCCAATTCGAGTCAAACAACCGATCAATTTTCCGATCCTCCAATGGCAGAATGGTTTTCCAAAAGCTTGAACGCTTTCTCCGGCTGCGTAATTCGTCTGCTTAACTTTAAAGGTTTGAACTTTAACGGGGCTCATGTCAAGACACCGATACTATTGATGCAGTACTTCTATCATCCTTCCGCTCGTAAGTGGGAGCTGATTCCGGTAGAGGTGAATCCCGGAAACTTGACGGCGATTCTGAGTTTTGTAGTCCTACCAAAATATAGGAATCATTTGTACTCAAGTTTTAACACCAGCTTTGTACTGTCATCAAGAAATTCCAATTGTGAGACTAAGATTCATCTTTACCCTCCTTCTGAACGAAGAAATAATCTATTGTTTGTAACGTACAACGAAAACAAAATCATACGGGACCCTTTTCTCCAAAATACTATAGATACTTATGATCAAAACTATCATTGGAAATTGGGGTATTTGCACTCAACAAAAATATACTACTTGCTAGTTGACCATTGGTCGCCCGAATCTCTGCAAATTTACAAAGCTTGGCGCTCGTCAGCTTGGGCTCATCCGAAATACGTAGGAATTCGTCCAACACTTTTGGCATGGGATTCATTAACAAACCAATACATGATTCAATGCGAGAACTGCGATAGATGCCAACCATATATTACTTTGTTTACTGAAGGCCCACCAAACAACAAAACCTGGCTGCTGTAGTATGAGCAGCGAGTGCAGCGAATGTCTTCAGGGCCTTCACATTTCTCCAACATCGTATTCGGAGATTTGTTTGCGCTTACCGCAAATCCAAAATCCTATTACGAAGTCATGGAAAATCTGCTCAAAGAAATCAACATCAGAATGAGGACGCATCCTGATTCACTACAGATACTGTTGGACACTCACATGTTCGCAATTCTCATGCCCAGCAATTTATCCATCACACTCGGTACACATGATATTCATCCTTGGAAGGAATATCAATGGTTCAATGAAAAAACTCCGGGCTGTCCAGGCAATGGATTTGTATCCTATCACCCAGTTTCTCGACCTGGCTTTTGGAGGCATACGGAGGTCAGTCTGGCCAAGTCAAGAGATGGGCTGGGAACATAAACTCGGAGATATGGTTACGGCCCTGGACATGTGGACGTGGATCTTTCTTCTAACGGTTGTCTTAGTAAGGGCCACAGTAGTGCCAGTTGTAGATCCAATTCACTCTAAAATAACTAGAGCTGCAAAGGTAGTTAGGCATCGTGGCGCCTTCTACTCGCTGCAAATAGGTTTCCAAATGTTTTCAGCGCTCTTGGATCAGGGCGTAGACCTATTTCAGGGCAAAGCAGGAAAGAGAAATATGATGAGTTGGTGGCTGCTTTTCTTCCTGCCGATTATGATTGCCATATTGAGTAACGAGTATAAAGGGGACAACATCACAAAATTAACGATTCCTGAACCTTTAGTCCCCTTCGAAACATTCGAGTCTCTAGTAAAAAACAATTTTGATATTTACACATTACCGGTCGAGCTGAGCGGTACCGATATAAGTCTCGTCCCAGAGTCCGTAAAAAAGGAGCACCAGTATCTGCAAATGAATGATCACGAAGCATTTCCGGTGGTCTCTCAACTTTGGTTTTACATCAATCTGGAGTTTGATAACTGGAAGTCTTTGGGAGAAATGAAAGCCTGGGTATCTCAACGGATGGGCTTCTACCTGAACAATTCTAGGCTCATTCCAAGATGGCAATCGGTCGTAACTCCGGTGGATGGTACCTTTCCAACTGAAGAATACGTCAGTCAAGAAACAGTGTGACAGGACGGCAGTTATTTTGAGGAAAAATGTGGCGCTGATCATTTACACAAACTATACAAAGCAGGGAGCACCCGTGTTTTTTGGAGAGGATGTTATTTACGAGACTTGGCGGGGATACCGCATGTTTGGACATGTTCCAGAAAGCTTGATAACCAAGATTAAAAATTTGGGGCATAGTGGGATTCTAGAATGGTGGAGGGACTACTTTGACTTTGCCATTGTGCGAAGGACGTATTCAATCAGTGGATTAGAGGATGAAAATGAAATAGAAAGTAAGAATAGTAATCTGCTTGCGCTTTGTCTCATTCCTATAGTTGGTATGGTTACATCGTCGCTGGCGTTTATAGTGATTGAGTTGGGTCCGAGCTTGCGGATCCTGTTAAGGATCAAGTGGGCATTAGTAATGAGGTTTTTGGTGGATCAAAAGAAACGAAGAAAGATTGACATTGTGGAAAGTACACCAGTTATTGAGTTTTGATGGGGTATTTAAGGGTACGCCCCATACGATATCCCCAACTCATTATTAATAGTAAGCAGTACGTAAAACAAACCAAATAAACGAATATATTTATTAATGCAATGTACTGTACATGTTTAATTTGCATGTACACAAATAAGTAGCGTATAGTGAGCATGTGAATCGGACTTTTATACACATTTTTGTTTTTATTTGATTCTTGGTTCCTTTTATGCAGAAAAACTGTTTGCATAATTTACACTTCACTAATTGATTAAATATTTTGTGTGTACAAATAAAATAAAATTATTAAGCCAAATTGGCAAGACACTGTAGTATAATATATTATGCATTTATGTTTTGTCATAGAGTTAACTAGAAAAAGCATTGAACCATGCGTTAGATTTTCATGTAAGTAGCCCTGGTTTGTGCTATCACTGCTCATTAAGTACATAGATTCAGAGACACAGATTCCACGTAGTCAGTTTTTCTTGAAAAACTGACTACGTGAAATCTGTGTGACAACTCTGCCTGCGAGCAGAGTCACACCCAACAGATTACTGACTTCTGCACTATACTAACTGGCTGCCTCAAAAATTGTGAACATGAACTGGCGAAGGACAAGAAGCGCAATTCCATCCCAAACCCCAAAATCCCTGGATGGAATCAACACGTTAAGTCGACGTATGAAACGTATAGACTGGAGTATCAGCGGTACAAAAGGTGCAACATGGACGAACACTCGTATAATTCCTTAAATGCAGCAAGGAAAGTGTTTAAGAAAAAATTAAAATATGTTAAGAGACACAAGCAGAGAGTTCTTGATGACAAGCTTGTATCGT
>JAQIWO010000551.1:0-13599 GCA_034695405.1 Entomobrya muscorum | reverse complement strand
AGCATTAATATTTAATGAGACATTATGTGCTATATTTATACCTGCATGTGCAGAAAGTCTGTGAGACTGCATTTGTGTTAAAATTAAAGTTGGAACATTACTCCTTATTTATGTTGTAAGAATTTCAAAATGAACTTATGCAATACTTGGTACAATATGCTGCCTGGCTAACTAGTTAGCACATCGCCCCAAAAATCGTCAGATATTATGTACCTGTTTATAATCGTGCTATTTGAGCTGGCTTACTTATTTTGCTAATGAACGGGAGTAGGGAGGTAATACGACATGCGGAATAAATTCATTTTGCAGACAAATGCACGGGTTAGCCAACCTTATTAAAACTACTTGTCCCGGGCCTATCCGCTAGCATCAAATATTGTGACAACATTTGAATAAATTGAATCCAACCGTTGTTTGCGTAATCCTTTAATATCTGTTTTTAAATAGAATTTCTATTCATAAAACCGACAAACATTAACCTTGACACTGTGAATTGAGAGTCGGATGAACCATTAAAACCAAATTTTTATCTCATCACAATGTACAGTTTGGGAAATATAACGACAATGTTTCCATTCAATTTGGAGTGGTCTTGTAAAAATACGCCCAGCAATAAAACTTTTATCGTCTCCCTCTTTCAATTATGATTGTCTTTTTTTGTGTCAGACATGGCTCCCAAATCTACTGATAACAAAAATTTGCAGCTGTAAACTAACGTCAGTACTTTAAAGATTAGAATTGTTTTAAAATTGGATTTAAAAGACCTAGAAAGAATTTGTGAATTTGGTCCATACTGAGAGAGAATGAATAGAGGCATTGAGATATGCGCATAGGAGGCGAGATATTAAAAATTATATTTGAAGGCCAACCAGACCATTTATCTGCATTTAGTCACTACTTTATTAGTTGTCCCGGTGAGCGGATGAATGCACACTTCATTTCCAGTTCCCCTCCAACTTATCTCTCTGACGTCGGCGTCTTTTCATTTCATGCAATATATTTGTTATCATTTGATAGAATGGCAGCATGTGCATTTCATATTTTCGAATGATAATGGCTGCTTCTGTCAGTACTGTCAGTCAAAATGTGTACTTAAGGTTTGCACATCTTGCAAAAATGCATTTTAAATAAATCAGGCGGGTTTTATCCTTTTGCGGATATTTTTAATATGTATGTTTCATAGTTTCATTGATAAGCCCAAGCTTTCTGATAAATGATAAGAACCACCACAGATAATTTTTTATCTCTCAAGAATTTTCCACATACATCGTGTTTATTCTCAGGTCGCATGCATTTTTTAAGCTTCAATGAGTAAAAAAGTAAAAGTGCTACTACTACTGCAGCTATTATACTGCATTTTCTTTGTAATAAAAGCATGTTGTCAATAAAATAGGCAGGAGAGCATCTACGATATATAAGATATATAAGCATAACATTAGTAGACGCAGCAGACAGCATATTATTATAATTTACTTTACAGCGGGAAATTATATAACAAATTTTACTAATTGTTTACTACACACGAGACGATGCACTTATAAATATGTATAGTCTGGGATGAGCTCTCGAGACCTCAAACGGCAGACTCTCAATAGCTCACAAAGCAGCGCATTCATACCAGCAGATAAAAATAATAATTTTGTTATAAGCAAGATATATAGCGAACCAAGTTTGATATACGGGCAACGGGCAAGCTATGTAACAACCAGCATTTGTAAACCTCATCCACAGGCAGTCAAAACATAAAACTGAGCAGACTTGGTCAACTTTTAGCCACTTGCGAAAAACATTTTGCGCAAAGCAGACGTGCATAAAAACCTTGTAGACTTAAAAATCATTTCGTGACTGAATTTTAAAGTTTTTTGGACAGTTTTCTAGGGTGAAGTTATCCCAAAAAGTGCAAAAATATGGATCAATACAGTGATTCCTTTTCAAGAAAAGTGAATAGAGTTAATAAAAGTTTAGAAAAGTTTTTTTAAATTGAAAGAAAGACACGCTTCATTTTAACTAAAGCGTGATAATATTATGATTCAAAGTTCCTCTTCGCACATTAACATGCCTTTAATGGGGAGACGCCGTTCTCTCATGAGGATTTCCAGCAGTCATGTGACCACTGTTGACGCACAAGGCACTGCTCACCTTTGCTTTCCCGAGGACCACTCCTGGTTCCAGGGAAACATCTCGACTGACGATGAGTCAAACTACAGCTTGTACGGTGAGATAGTTCACGTTTCTGATGAGGAGAAAGCTGCTGCCGCCGAAGGCATGGCAGAGAAAGTGAGGAAACTTTCTCTCACGCAGTCTGACGAGGAGAATAACAACGGTGCAGACAAGGAGGAGAGCTCCACCTTGCCCCAAAAGTTTAAGGACCCCGCTCCCGAGGACTACTACCGTGTAACGATGATTGACCACTTCAGCGGTCAAAAGCACGTCCTAGCCAGAATCTTCGCCAAAGGACTGGACACCGGTGCAGCGTCTCCTGGAACAGTGTTTAGTTCCCAGCATGGGGAAGTGGTCTTCACCGTGGAGAAAGTGTACAAGGGCCAAAAGGCGGAGCTCGAGATCCAAAAATTCCTCGGTAGCCAAGCCGCCAAGGGAAACAAGTGCATTCTCTACTCCGGCGACATCAACATCCTCTTCGATGAGCTCGTCGAAAATGGAAGGAGCTGGAGCCTGTAGAAGACATCCTCTCAATTTTCCCCAGTTTTTTTACAACTCATCTTCAAGTTTTATAAATGAATAATTAAGTCTGCATGAGATGTCATGTTGTGAACCACCCTGTGATCCTTCCGTCCTCGCAGATTTTTATACATAGTTATTTTGGAGACGAGTTTCAGTGATTACTGCACACAACAATATTTTCAAATTAAAAGCAGTAAAGTTAGACACTGCCAACAGTTAAAGTATTCATTAATATTTATATATTTTGTAAAAGAATTAATATCATTACTCTATCAACTTAGTTTTTTATATGGTTACGTCCTCCCATTAAATAGAATTTTGTAAAGTTAAAAACTATTTTTTGAGAGTCTTAAACGCGAATATATGAAAAATACATATTATTCAAATATACGTCACAGGAGATAATACTTTCAGTCTCATTTTCCCTATGTGCAGTGGCTTATTAAGTAAATCCCATTCAAGCTTATGCTTAGCCAATGCATATATATCGATATAAACATAATAAATGCGAGTATCATTTGGGGCACAGTGAATATTTCTAGACTAAGTAATAATTTAGCGGAGAAAATGTTGGTATTTTACAATATTGACTTTAATTATTGAAATGTGAGGTGAAAGTGGAATGTTTTAGGCTTATATAGGCATAATATTAGTTTGTAAATGGTCAAAATTTTGAATAAAGACAGTGTGAGGATTACTGTGGAAGTTTTTTTGTTTTCATTGTATTTGTTTGCTGTTGTGGGAGGAAGAGGATCTCTAAATGTGATAGGAAAGAAAGTGTGAAGGAAATAAAAAAATAAATTAAAACAGTTTTTGAGTTTGTAAAATTTACGAAAATTGCCTTTATTGCTTTACATGTTCTCCAGAGCATAAATAGCATACACGTCACTGCATTATCTTGTGTAAAGTGTTTGCATCTAATTTCATTTAAAAAAATGTCATCAAAGCAACTTGTAATGCTCATAATACCACATGTTTATGTAAGCATGTATTGGGAAGCCGAAAGATGAAAAAAAATTTCTTCCAATTTTCCTCATCTAATAATAAAATTCTCGTCACAGTTTTTAGAGTAAACAAAGTGGTGATGAACCAGAATGACAACACACTAGACTCGAATATCCCAAAATAACATTTTTCTGCGCACAAGCACAGAAAAAAAACAATTTTTTACACGAAAACATGCTCATTTAAGCTCAGCTCTATTTCTCTTCCTCTATCTTTAAAATCATTGGATCAACAAGCAAGCCTTCATATTTAGTTATGTGACGGTCTTTTACTTGGCAATTTCCCAGAAAGGCGTGCGCAATATTCATTCGGGTTTTCGATCCATTATTGGAGGACTAAATTCTTTCGATTGTTTTAATGTTGCCAGGTGATCTTGAACACATTTTTACCCCATAAATATGGGCACGATGACACAATCCCAAAAGTGTTGATTCTGTGGATTCTGTTGTTTCTCTTGGTAATTTAAAATTATTGACATTTTGTCGCTGCTTCGGGTAAGATTGGCCATGTCTCATGATTTTCTCATCGGAGACATTCGAAAGGGAAAATAAAGTGCAGCAAGTGAGTGTGTAAATATTTTTGTTTCCTTTCCCACTTTACGTAAACAAGATGAATATCAATAATTTTAAAACGTAATTGCCTACTTTCATTTTCATCACTGCTAACTTACTGATTCCATCACTAAACAATTAAACACAAAGGAAGATCATAATATATGTATGTAATATGCAGCAATTCAACATATTTCGCAATTTTGTGATATGTGTAACCCTTCCACGACTTTACACTTAACATCAGCTTATCGGGCAAGCACCATCCTTAGTTCAGTATCGAGCCCCCCCAAAACTCATCTTCCCTTAAAAAAAAGTCTTCAAATCTTAACGTATTTTTTTACATATACTGTTTAGCTTCATATTATGAGCTACTAATAATAGTATGTTGATCGAACCAGATTTTATGGAATAATGACATCTGTATCAAAGCTTAGCCAATTGCTTTAATATCCTAAACTGTTCGGCATTTAACCGCTTCATAATTATTAGAGCGAATTTGTTGTTTGACTTTATTTACTTTCACATAAGGTGGCACCAACAGCTCAACTACAATGATAGAAAACTTTAAAATGTAGATAGTGTTTGGATGCCGAAGTCGGAGATTTTGGATGTACTCCTACGCAAATATAATATAGCATTCAGGCATTTTCGCTGGCAGCCCGGTCATTCTGTTTCTGGCCTTGTTTTTCAATAGCAAAATCTGGTTAGCAAGAAGAACAAACTAAAAGAGAATTGGCAGCGCCGCCATATATATATGGCCAAAATAAAATTTGCCATAACTATTGCTTTGCATATTACATATATCTTAATTTTGAGCTTCTCTATTATTGATTTGGGGTATCAGTATGTAAAATATCGGATAAGCTACTGGTCTTTAAATATTCAAAATATGCGAGGCGAAATCTCGTGGCGATTAATACCACAAATGATAAGATATAGATAAATAAGGTGGAAAAATTGAGAACTTTTAAATTCGATTTTAATGTTTTTGTCATATAAGCTCAAAATGTATAAAAACTGTTCACGAAAAACAGTAAATGCCACTCTTTTGGAAATTTAACTCCGGAATGTAATGAAAATATATTTTGATTGCAATTGGTAATTTTTTTCTGAGTTTATATAGTTGAGAAAAAAATGACAGAAGACAGTTGTGCACAGCTTAAAACTTTGTTTGAATTCCGGTGTACGTTCTAATAATGATAATGCTAGTAAAACACAGGTGCAGCAAACAAAAGAAATTATCAATAAAAATTTGCTAAGTAAAAGCTTCCAGAAATGGGAAGTACTAATGCATTAATACAGAAAATTTCCTGATTGGAATTATGGTTTAGTCTGATAATGATGTAAAATATTTCGAATGCCGAGTGCAACAATTTAATTAGTAAGCTCATTAAGAAAATCACAAAACTAGTCAGTAACATTTGCTGAATTTTAACGAAGTATCGCAACCCAGAAATATTATTTTATTTTAAAGCTTCACTCTTTGCAACTCAAATAATTGTTATCTCCGTAATAAAATGTATTGCTATTTGTAATTATTATATCAGTCACTTTTACGTTGCTCGCCGACAAGGATTCACACAAATGAATATTAGCGTTCACGAAATCATCAAGGAAAGCGACCAAAGCCTAGCGTGCTTTTGTACTTACAATTTATTTATTTCATGTTTTACTAGCCATCTGCTTTATATTACTCGGGCTCAGTAATATTGCAATAAATAGGTTCGTTACCTATCCAGTTTGGATGTTTAGAAATTTCCAAATTAGAGGTGTGGCTTATGAATAAGTGGTTTATCAATACAGCGAGGGTTTAAAAATTTCGTCTGTAAACAAAATTTTTGAATTTTCCTGCATCAAAACTCCTCTCAATAACACTAAATCCCAAACATTCTTAAAACTATTGCAATTAAATCCAAAATTTTCCCCTAATTATCGTAACCTAGACATTTTAAGGCACATATTACTTTTGATGAAAAGTCCGCCCACTATAAAACTATATGTTGCAGCGAATTCCTTTATTTGGAGTGTATAAAAATTATTTAATCTCGAATTCAAGCCCTAATTAAAAATAATACTTAAATAAGAGAATTAAGAATAAGAATTAGAATTAAAATACTTATTTTAGTTTGACCAAACTGATCTATCCCCGTGCAAAAGCCTGTATACGTGAGGGAAGCTGTGTTCGAAACCCCGTGTTCGAAACCCCGTTAACTACGTCTAATGCAATCACACACTGGTGATAAGCAAGCGGACGAAGGCTTCTATTTGTTCTTTATTTGCGAAAGCTAGTTCTCGCTGTGGGTATTTTTCTTGGGAATTTTCAACAGGAAAAATTGGTGCAAACTATTTTTTATGCGAGTTCATCCAAAATCCGCTCTTTCAATTGGAAAAAATGTGAAATGGGAAAGTGTCAAGGAAAGAAGTTACGCTAAGAAGTAGATGTGTTTTTTTTTGATCTGGTGAAAATAAGCATCCAAAATACTTAAAAACAGTACGAGAAAAAAAATGTATCATTTATTTTTAAAAAAATCAATCGGAAATTTAAAAAAAATACAAGCTTTTGTTATTTCTGATGAATATAATTATCTGATTAACAGATTATTATAAAATTATATAATAATCTGAGTGTTGGACCTTTATTTTCATTTTAAATGCATTTGATTTTCGCGCTAAAACCCAGCATATTGGTACAGGGCTGGTCTCAGGGTGACCAAGTCATTTTTGAATCGCTGTAGATTGAAACTAAAACTATGTTCTTAAAATACAGATTGCAACCATAACAATGTCGACGTCGAATAAAATATATTGCTTTAAATAAAATCCCTAAAACTTAACAGGTTCCTAATTTCCTCTGTACCAGATATTTATTAAGCTGATAGCAATACAAAGACAATTAAATGTTACCTGAGAAATAAATTGTATATTATTTTCGTTGTTCTTCAAAGACTTTGTGATAGTAAATAAATGCACTTTGTGCAAAAAAACTTATGTTTCTTCCACCGTCAACTAATTAAAACATTAAAAAAACTTAGTTCCCTCATCATAGCCCTTTTATGGTTTTTTGATACAATACTCATTCCTGGAGAATCACGAACGGATTTGAATCACACACACAGAAGAAATTTATGACATGCACATTAAAACTTAAGTCTGTAAGTCCCATAATATTACAACAGAGTTATACTAGCTCATACTACACTTCTACTGCATTATGAAGCGGGATACGACCTAACCTTAAACCGTTCATTGTTGCAGAAATCACAACAAAAGTTTTTGTAGCGGCCAAATATCTCAAGAATAAAATAATGTTTATTATTTTATTATTTTTATATTTCCGACATCATCACTGGCATCGTCATAGTGAAATAACCAAACCAAGAACATTATAACCATCTATTAGCAACTGTCACTATTGATAAACAGCAAGAAATGCGCCTGTATATATATTTTTTAAAAGATGATCTAGCGATTAGCTCATAGATGATCTTGCTTTTATGTAATTTAATATCCCAAAAAAGGATAGATTTCATAATATTTTATATCTCATGCCAATTAAAAAAAATTCAAATCCGCTCCAGGCGTGGCATGTTTGAAATATATAAAATGACAAACTATTTGTGGTGCACTTGTACAGTTTAAATTTATAACAAATTTTAGTTAATTTTAGGCCGTTAGTATTTGCAACAAAATATATACACACATGTCCAGACAGTCAAAACATCAACTGTCAAAACATTGTGAAACTCTCAACAGTTCAGTACATTTTTTATACTGACTTCCGGTGAAGCAATAATATTTTTAAGGATTAAATTCAAGCATGGGTTACCTGGATTATTTTTGTTCATTTGACTTTCATTTTAACATGCGTAAAAACGAACGAATGCAATTTCTTTAGACTGAGCTTGGAACCTATTATTAATGTTAATACAAATTGTGGGAAGATATCTAAACATGCAAATAATAATGCTATTCCAAATCTTCCTTATTTACCAAACACGGTTTCCTACTCTATTGTCCTGGTTAGTAGACATCTGCATAAATTATGAAAAGTCATTATAGACGCTGAGACTATTCATCCTTGTTATTTGATGATGATATATGATATACTGATGATTTTATTCTCTAAATTTATTTTGTTTGTTTTTCCATTCAAATTGCTAGACGAAAAAACGAAGCGTTCAAAAAACGAATCATAGACATCGTGAACCCAAATACGTGTGCATAATTTTCGGTCCAGTTAAAATCTAGACTTGGTACAACTGCATGAGGAAATCTAGTGCAATTAAATTTAAATACAAATGCATGCAAACTTAAAACACTAGAATACAATTGAAATCCAAAGATGTTATCTTTTAGAAACTTTCAAATGTTTTGAAACCGAAAATATTATAAAGTCATACTTACATCTCACAAAGAATAAATATATCTGCAGGCTCAACTCCATGCATGTTTGCAATTGTGTATGCATCTACAATATAATTTTGTGCCACATTAAGATTCAAGGAGTATTACAATAAAAAAATATGTGATCGATTATCTGCATTTGGATTTCATCGATCCTGTCATCAAACGCAGCACCTTAGTATTTTGTAATGCTTTTGTACTTCATTTAGTTTAACGTCATTTGCCGTATTTTATGTCCATTATTTTTATAAAAGCGAACATAGATATGCGGTCTCCTCGTTCGATTGGTTGCGGCAAGATATACAACAAAATCAGTAACAAATATAATTAGATTTTTTTGTTCTAAAATATATTTTTTAATAATGAATCATCAATTCGTTCGTTATAAGATCATTTAAGTCATCATTACCTCGTACATCACTTGTTTTTCATTCCTATATAGGAGCGCTTGTTGTTGCTACTGTTTTTGTAACCCTGTAGATGTAGTACGCTGTTTCAGTAGAATATTAGAAATCTTTGACAGGGCAAGTACAGATGTATTTATTTCTAAATTGCTCTTGAGCTCATTTTATTTTCTTGTTTTTACTTAGTACTAAACGACAGAAATTATGATAACATTCTACAACATTATGCAGCAAAAATACAATATTGGAAATACCAACTCACAAAACAACTTGTAATAAAAAATTATCGGAAAACGAAAGAAAACATAATTATTATTTTCAAACGAGCTTGACATATATCTATAATTATAACTGCGCTTGCGTTAGGGCTCCCAGATAATGCATTTTTAAATCATGAGTTGCATTAATATTATATTTACTAAAGTATTTTCGTTATCGGTATGCTTTGTTTGAGCAGTAAAAATGGATGAGAATCAAACAAGTATACCGCCAACTTAAATATTTGATAGCCTGCAAGTTATTATTCTACATTATTTGAATTTTGACAGTGTTTTACAATTAGTCCAACCACCCTCGCCGGAATACTACTTCTTTCCTAAACACATCTCTCAAACAACATGCAAATTCTTTTAGTGTTAGCGAACTGACTTTCCTTAATTAATTATAATTTCCAGACCGATAATAATATGAATCCGTATGTAATTCTTTCCTTATCTTAATGTGTAATTAATTATCATATTATAACCAACTTTTTCATACGATTTATGGCACATTTTTGTTTGGCAGTAAAAAATTAATAAATTAAGTACGATGCTCTCTATCCCTCAAAATATGAAATTGATTAGTAAAGACGGACTAAATTAATTAGTGACAATGATTTTTTAAACTCTTCTTGTGTGATATAAATACAGTAAGCGATACTAACTTAATAAACTGCTTCTTAAATTTGTACATCCTTCATAAAAATCTTAATGTGCAGTAGATTGAAAAAAATGTCCATTTTTTTAATTTATTGCTTCGGATATGGCTAAAATTGATACAATTATATAAATGGACACCATCGCATTGTCGCATTTTATGATATGCAACAGAATACAATCGCAAGTTTTTGTCGGTTGAAATAAGTTTATAAAATAAAGCTGGTTTTCCATTTTAAATTTCAACCCATCGTTAACGAAGCGCGTTATTCATAAATCTTTTGATTTGCTCTTCAGAACTTAAATATTGATGGAAAGATTCTAAAAAAGAATAAGAATATCAAGGTTATGTATTTTTGGCTACAGTAAGATGACCTACGCACTGACATTGTGGTGCTGCGTCAATCTGGATCAACGTAGGTGTTTTTATGTCTGAATTAATTTTTTTGACGTTTTGAAATGACATAGTTTCCGACTAATAATATTTCCAACTTAGCACTTACTGTAAAGTACCAACAGTAATAAAAAATTCATAAAACTGTTTATTATTCCTAATTCACACATTCTAAGTCGATTTGATGAAAGCAAAGCTGTCACATTGCACACGTTTAAATTCATGAGATGAATAGCAGCAAATTGTTAACAAAGATATCAAGACTATTTACGAGTTTTTGAAAGGTTATACATTAATGACCTTTGGAGTAAATATTTTTCTTCCGCCGAAGCCATGGCGGAGAAAGTCAGAAAACTTTCTCTCACGCAGTCTGACGAGGAAAACAACAACGGGTAAAAGGATCCCTCGCCCCCCCCATAAAAGATTAAAGATCCTGTCCCAAAGGACTACTACCGAGTCACGATGATCGACCACTTCAGCGGTCTAAAACACGTACTCCCCAGAATTTTTGCAAATCGCAGGGATCCCGGTGCAGCGTCCATTGGAACAGTTTTTAGTTCCCAGCATGGGACAATGACTTTCATGGTGGAGAATATGTACAAAGGACAGGAAGCTGAGCTATAGATCCAAAAATTCCTCGGTAGCCAAGCCGCCAAGGGGAACAAGTACATTCTCTACTTCGACGTTATCAACATCCTCTTCGATGAGTAAATAATGGAAGGAGCTGGAGCCTTTAAGAAATTTGTTCAGAATTTCCCGGAGTTATGTTTACACTCAACTTTGAGTTTTATAAATGAAAAATGCGTATAAGTATGCGTGAAGTGTCAAGTTGTCAACCACCTTGTGATTCTTCCGCCCTCACGGATTTTATACTGTTTTTTGGAGATGAGTTGCAGTGATTACGGCACAAAACAATATTTTCAAATTAATATCAGTAAAGTTAGAATCAGTTAAAGTATTAAGTATTCACACATATATATTTTGTAAAAGGATCAATATTATTACTTTATCAGTAGTTTTTTTCCAAGATTACGTCTCCCGACAAATTTTAGATATAATTTTTTTACGTTTTTGGGCAAGTTAAAAATTCCTTTTTTGATAGACTAAAACCCAAGATGTAACCCAAACTCTTTTTGCGTGGCTTCATGAGTGGTAGATAAGGGGACGAAATAGCATTTCATGCATAGTCGATGGTATTGAATCAGAAGCAATATAACTCATTGTGATTTATTTTGGAGAAAATAAAGGAGTTTTTCTTTAATAAATTTAATAACTGAAATGTGAGGTGAAAGTAAAATGTGTTAAGATTACTTTTGCAAGGTATTATTTTGTAAAAACGTAAAGTTTTAAATACACAGTGTTAAGATTATTTGGCACTGGTGAGCTGTGTCTGTTTTCATTGTATTTATATTATGTGGGAGGACGAGGATCGCTAAACATGATCGGAAGGAATGTGCAAATGAAACAAAAATAAAAAAGTTTTTGAATTTCTAAACTTGTAAAGTTTACAACAATTGCTTATATTGTTTCACATGTTCTCCAAGGCTTAAATTTCACTCCATTAATTTAGTTACTACTACATTCATGCTCATTGGTAATAATGTGTGCATCCAATTTCATGTCAATAGGAAATTTCATCAAAATACCATGTTTTACTCACAACATTGCGTGGCACATTTAAGGGAGTACGTTTATGTTTATATAAGCGAGTACTGGAAAGCCGAAAGATTAACTTTTTTGCAATTTTCCTCATACAATTTATATTGTAGAATTGGAAAATAAAATGAGTCGGTATTCTAGTCTTAAGGAAAGGTAAGTTTTCAGCCATACGCCAGCTTCGATTTTAACTCTTGCCTTCAAGCCAATTAATAATCTTGTATGGAACATATAAGTAAGCTTTTAAAATCGCAGCTTATTTAAACATTCATATAATGTAGAAAATCATTTAAAAATGAAGAGCTGCTGTCTGAACTTTGGACCTTGAATCTTTATTACTTTGTTTTTATGCATTTTTTTTTAAATTTTCGTCAGTTTTTAAAGTAAAATGATAGTAATGAACCGGAAAGATAACCGTGCAGACTCGAATATCCCAAAATAATTTTTTTCTGCGCGCAAGCACAAACGAAAACACTTTTTTTTTTACACGAAAACATGCTTTTTTAAGCTCAGCTCTATTTCTGTTCATCTATCTTTAATATCATTGGATCGTTATAACACATATACGTAACGTTTGCAAATAGACTATGAATAAATTTATGCAACACCCTTTACTATAGAGAGAAAATACACTTGATAAACTAAATACTCTGTCAACAATTGGCAACCTAGGAAATTTCAGAACATTTTACAAGTAGATTGCATTTTATCTCTGTTGACCGTGCTATGTTTATGGTCTAATAATTTTTAGTCCATAAGTAGTACTTAAGCATACTTTTTATGTGTAATTAATTATATGCCTGGAAAAATGGTTTAATTGGAAACCGTTGACTTTGTAAATTGGCCGGACTCTGAAGTATGTCAGAGCAGATGGGTAAATTTGTCGACAATGGATGATGCAATGTTTAACAAGATTATAAAGAAGAAACGAAAGCACAAAATCATAGCAAATAATATAAAACTAGGAAATTGCTGACAGAATTATAAACAATAGCTTATTATCTTTGGATTTATGTTGTTCTATATTTGGTTTGGTTTGGTTTATGACTTCAGAATAATTTATATCCTAGTTCTGCTCTGCGTCATGTATTCTTCTTTGATGGCTGTAGAGCTTTGACCTTTACCCATCTTTTAAGGAATAAAAATTATAAATAGTGTCACGACATAGCTAGCGCAGGCCAATCACTTCGTAAAAAAGTATCGACTGATTTGATAATTTTAGCCCCAGTGAACCACAAAACCAAATTTGAATGCTTTATAAAAAATATTATATTTCTAATATCGCGTTGCCAGTGTGCGTCTTAAAAACCCAGCAAGACCAATTTTGAAGGAATAAATTTGTTGATATGGATATAATCCCTTCACCACTCCAGCCCCAAAAATACTTCCCCCTTTTGAAATCTTACGTGAAACTTTTTAATTTTATTTTCAAGGCGTAAAACTAGCTATGCTATTTATGAATCTACATATCTATGATCATACAAACATAAAATGGTTAGAAAATCTATTTAGAATTATGGATAATTGTCTCAATATCATTTACTTTTTGGCGTTAAAAGCTGTTTGTTCATAGAACAGACTCT
>JAQIWO010000550.1:0-13604 GCA_034695405.1 Entomobrya muscorum | reverse complement strand
CGGAATCTCAACCTGAAAGTAAAACTCAGCCTAATTTTTTTGTAGTTCAAACAAGTTTCCAATTGGTTTAATGAAATGAAATAAAGGCAGAACACATGTGTAATATGTGTCTATGTGAGCATCCTAAACATACTTATATTTCTATTTATTCGTGAAAACGTGGCTTCATCAACTAGAATATTGCAGTGTTTTTAAAGATTAATAATTGAACTGAAACAACAGCAAACAGCCTTCTGTGTGGTAGTGGAGGTGCAACGGTTATTCATGACATTTTAGTTGTTATCATTTTAATGTGAAAAAACATAACTTCAAACAACAAACTTTGGTTATCATTGGAAATGTTACATGTTAGCCAGTTATTGTCAGCATCAAGGAAGAATTTTATTTCAGAAATGCATATTCTTTCCCTTTTCTAATATGAGGGTTAGTACAAGAAAGACTTCACAGATGCCTGTCGCTGCCATATTTCGATATCAACGACACTCTAATCCCTTTGGAATAAATATCCGATTTTATCAATTAATTTTTGCCCTGATGTCTCTGTCAGTGGCTAAAATTGAAGTTGCAAATTGTTAGCTAGTGTAACAATACATATATATGCACACCTATGTGTATAATACAAGACCATTTTTATGTATTTTTCATAGTGGTGCTGAATAAACAACAGCGCATCCAGTACCAGAAAAACGATAACTCAATGGGGCATTGTAAGAGAGCTTTTTTACAACCAACCTATATCAAAGTAGCTGTAGCTCCTCAAATCTTAATGCAACTTCACAATTTTAAAATTAGATTTTACAACCTAGAGCCTACCTTTTATTCCTCCATAACAAGTTAAAAGCAACCCCAACAAAAACTTAATTGCATATTCCGTGTGAAATAAGTGGAATAAATGGAAGTATAAAAGGGTGAAAGTAGCATGGAAGAAGTTGTCTTCATCTCCGGTTCAATCCCTTCCAGAAAATTGGACAAAGTGGTCTTGCACAAGAGATGCTGATGCTGCTGCTGGTGACAGAAACACAAAATGACAAATAGAAACCAATAACATTGGCCAAGAAACTCGTAATGGAGCATTTCGAGCATGAAGCGATATATACGATGACTCATTTCATCTTTATCTGATCAGACCTTTTGTCATCTGAGATTGCTGCTGTTGAATGAAATCAAACGAAAGATGAGTGGTAGGAAGACGACAAAGACGCTCTAGAGCAAAATGGAACAAGAAGAAGGTTGAATGTGTTTGTGAAAATTTATACTCAGTCTAGTTTCTCGTTTCCCATGTCGCATGTCGTATCCTCTATTTCAGCTGTCACTTTTCATCACACATTAATGCCTTTACTGTTTGATTTAAGTATAATATAATACCATTATGTACATTACGTATCATGTTTGCTTTAGTTTATATCGAAGTCTGCCGTGAAGGAAGTGAGGAATGTAATACAAGACAACATCAACCAGACTAGTTGAATAAAAATTGGGGGTGAATGACAAACGAAGGCTGAAGTACATTTATGCATGTTTACTTTTCCCGTATTATTTTCTTTCTTTTCACTACTGCGTTACTACGCTCATCTCAGGAAATAGAATCGAGTACTACATATATGTTTGCAGTCTAAGTCTAATGCTCACTCAATTTATCTTCTTCAATCTTGATTTGTAGGATGCCGTAATAACTTGTGTTTATGCTATTCTTTTACTGATTCACGTACCTCGATAAAAGTATATCATCATACGAAATATAAGTTCACCGCTGAAATACCTAATTCCATGGGGATGATTTTTGACAAGCACAAAAGATGAATCACTATAGCCACAAGTTGTTTCGGATTTGGGGTGAAGATTAGTGGAAATTAATTGGCTATGATGGTCATGCGGTTATCCAATGGTTATGGTTTTATGCTATGTTATGGGGGAAATATATATGTTTCTATTTATGTGAAAGGTTGGCGAGGACTAGAAACAGGTCAATACAGATAAGATTAGAAATTACGCAAAATCGAAAGCATATGTGCCACTATTTTATCTTTTTGACGTGCATATAAAAGATTTGCTTCCAGAGGAACTTACAATGATAGTTATTGTATGTTACAATAAGTCAAACTTGCAATAAATGTTTTGGAGAAATTTAGCAGAATCTCAGAGTAAGCTGAAATTCAGACGAGTGTTTCATATTTTTATGGATAAACTCGCGTTCCATCTCCCATTTCCATATTTCTCCAAATTGGATTTTAACTAATAGTTTTCCATGCATTATGTATTATGGTTGGTATTTGGTATGTTTAGGTTGCAGATAGGCAATACATTCAGCAATACTACAATCACAATTTACTTATAGGTCCAATGGGAACCATTAATTATTCTAATTGGTGGGTCACCCATCATATATATGATACGAGAAAGTGATGGATCGGTTTCTGATTACGAGTGTGATACATCAAAGTATGCAAAAAAGTACGCGGTTTAAGTTATTTGCAGTTTCATAGTAAAAACAAAAACCTTGTTCGATTCTTGAATCCTATGTAAGGAACCATGAGAAAGCAATAATTGTTTACCTGTATACCTTTTAAAGGAAAGTTCATGAGGAATTTTAACTACATTACATAATGTATAAGAACGAAGAAGCATATGCACCAGATGACGCGAATTTTGGAACTGCCAGTGGTCCCTTAGGAAATTTCCAACTTGCCCCAAGGACAGTACTGCACGTATTGTTTATCGATCGCGTAGATATATCTATATTTTTGCTTCGAGTAACTTTGTCAATATTTTCTCCACTTAATACACTTCCCATCGTAGAATATACCACCGACCAAGTAAAGTTGTTCCGTTTAATGGGGTTATTGCACTCCCGATGAGATGATGCATACACTTACAAATTACTGCCTTTCTTATGACGTTTTTATGCTTGTTGAATACGGGAAACATTAATGTAATCATAATCATCATAAAATTTAGTGGGAGATCCACTTTGGACTTAAGCCATCTAGCCCACGGTTCATGTCTGGAGTTTCTTTTTTTTGCCTTTTTAATCCACTCGCAGTTTCTGTACTCCGTGTTGTGGTATCAGTATCATTTTGTATGGTGGTAGTAGTAGCATTATTATAGTATTATCTAATATGGACATAGACTGCCGTTACTCATTTCACTTTACACTCATTTGGTGTATTTAAGTCTTGCAGACGGGCGGATGCATTTGCATAGAGAAGTATGTGTAATAAATGCGTATTTAAACTGTATGAGTTATTAAGGAAATGACTTTTCTTCCGGAGATGAAGCAGCATTTGAGTAAGTTGAATGTATACGTCTTGATGTAAGCATCTACACACGCACCACTCACTGGTCTTTGCACTGGATAAAGTCATTATCATAAAGATGATGATAGTTATAATAATCATTTTTGTGACGATAATCGCTTTACTATAGCAAACAAGTACAAAAGGCAAACACTGCTCTCAACTCTGTACACAAGTTTCTTCCTTGAAGAAATACAGTAAAAAGTGGTGGTACGAGTAGCAAAATGAAAATAATAATCTTCGCCAACCCATTACACACGCGTTCAGCTGCTATTAAAAACAAATTTATCATAAAAATATGCACATACCTCCAGACATATCTCTTATTTTACATTGTTAAATTGGGATAATTCCGCCCACGCAGTTCTCCGTTAAGTGAGAAGTAATGATACAATCAAACTTTTTAACGGTGTTTACTTTTTCATTCATAAAGAAAAGTTTAAGAAACTCAGGACGTATGGGATCTGATCTACAAAGGATTTAAGTATTTTTTTTCTTCTTGAATTGGCTGGCCGGATAAAGTTTTTTCAAATATATATAAAACTTTAGTGAGGTGATGGTGAAAGATGGCGATTTATCCTAGGTATGCTATTTTTAGTTGCAACATGTTTAGAAAACTTAATTTCATTATGTATTCATGGTCATTTCCGGTTCGCCACGTGTTAACTGTTTATTTATTATCGTCAGCAGTCAGCACCCTCAGGATAAATCTATGGAAACTTTTTTCTGTTTAGATGAGATGGAAATGTCAGCTTAAGCTTTCACCATTGTTGCTTTGTTGAAGTCTTAGTATATAGTTCTCTGGCTATAGTCTCTCATTCCATAATGCTTTTTTAATAGTTAAAAACTTCGTTCATCGTCTTAAGTCAAAAGAGAACAGAACATATTGTGCATGGTAGTTTTTAACCTAATAAGTTTAAAGATTAAAGTTTTACTGATGATATTCTGAGGAGATTCTTAAACTGATATCATGCCAAAGAACAATTTACAAGTGCATTTTTACTTTATAACCATTTTTGTTTTGGTAATGTTGAATGTAAGTCTTATGGAATGGTACCAAATTCAAAAATCGGTCTTATTTAGTACAAATCTCATAACATTTCTTACGAATGGATTGCATTTAATAGAATATGATAAACTGATAATATCATGCAGATATTTTTATCTTAGCTATTCCATATCTTCTTCTGTTTGTGTAAGTAATGTGCGACCACAACACGGCCATTGTATATATTTTAAGACTTTGGTCTTCGAATCTACGTGAGCAAGCCATAAAGTATCTTAGTTTACGCATGTTATAAGCATTTACTTGTATGTTGGCTTGCTAATGTAATTTAACGTGTGTAGAAGAACAGTAACAGCACTACATATATGCACATAGGCACATTGTTGTAACTTGCTTTTAGAATCGAATCCTTGTCACTGCGTACCTTGGATTTTGATTTTTTCAAGATGGTTGTCAACATATTGTGGTCAAAGTCCATATCGGAGGACACAGCGTAGATTTGTTTTAGATATGCATGATCCCTTACACCCTTATATCTTGGCATTAGCTACAATACCACAATGGATCATTGTTCGATGTATAGCACCAAGACGGTATCGTTTACAGACTTGATTTTTTTTAATTCTGCTTAAACCTATGTATGCTGTCTCCGGAAGAATTACTAAACAAGACAGAGCGTGACGGACTCGCAGTCATCATAATTTAATATGCTAATCAGAAGAAAGATTTATAACGTTCGAATGCACAATTCTAGCAGGTAGAAACTCTCGTGGTGCATGATTTGCGGGTAAAAGAAATCCTGTATCGTTCATTTTTTTTGAAAGTCATCTCGTTTCGTCGTAGAATACTAAGAACTTGTCTTGAATCCTTCTCCATGTGTGGTCACCATCCACATGTATCAAATAACAGATTGTATCAACAGAAAAAGCTAGTTGACAAAAAATGTTCTCCTCTTCGTATATATTCATCTCGATATGAATATTATTACCTATAAGTGAGCATGGGCAACATGGCAATTATTTATCGCTTTTTCGCATGCAAGCTATATCAACACATAAATGCTCGTAATGTCAATGGTCTCAAAAAATTCATTTAAATACACCTACAATATATACTTTTACGACCTTTCACTCTGATTTCCAGATAACCAGGTGCAGACTACTACCTAAATCTCTGTGATATAACATGGTCTAATCGGCGTTTATTACCAAGTCATATAATTTCAGTGATTGTGACGGTGATAGGGAAAACGTTTCTATAAACGCACGAGTTACCGACAATTACACAGTCTTTAAGGGAAAAATCTTTTTGTTGGCATAGTGTAATTCTTCTACTTCTTTGTTGTTGCTTTAAGTTGTTTTTGTTTGTCTGATTTTGCCCTTATTAATTAGCCTGAAAAAGTCAAAATAGTTTCTTCTTGTTTTTGAAAACAGTTCACACGCACGTCGTATTTTTTTCTTCTAATTTTAGACTGAAATGTAGAAAAAATTGTTTAGTCTTAGTTATTCATGTTGTGTAAAAAAACTGTTCCAATTAGCTGGAACATAAGATGTCTGGAAACAATGTCAAAAGAAGAAAAAACTTCATTTCCCTTCTCCTCGTTTCGCAAACAAAACTGAACTAAATTGAGCGGGATATAAGCCATATATCCACATTCTACTACTGCAGTGCAGTTGGTAGCGTAGCATATTATGCTTTTGTAGAAACTCCTTTATTTGCCTCTGCTAAACGAAGTTTGAAGTTATATGGATTGAGCAGAATGGGAACATTTCATCCATTCCATCCATTAGGTAGCATGTATACTAATGTATAGTTAGTCAACTTGGTGTGTTTTAAAGAAAAGAAATGCTAAAAACATATAAGACTTTTGTTCTTGACTTAGTTTTTTAAAAAGTTGTGACATCTGACATCTCCCGTCACGTCGACTTCTGCTCATTATAGATACACTAGCACAAAAAATTAAGAAGACTACAGGCATAGTTTCGAGGTGGACTATTTTACAAAATTAAAGAATTTGAGAGCGGCAACAAGATTGGAGCAGACGAAGGCGGCATATTATATTAATTGTGATATAACTGCACTGCAGTACGTATAAAACGGGAATCATTTAGCAGGGAATCCAACTTCTATGAAATGATTGGTATATGGGGGATAAAGCTAGACGTTAAAATACTACGGTAGAAATTCAGACCCGTAATAGTGCTTATGTATCAACCTTCATTTTACGTTAGCGAAAGAATCTTTCTCTACGATAGAATCAGATCGTTCAAAGCAGCATGTTTCTTTTAATTTCAAGGCGAATTCATCTGCTGTTCTTTGACTAAAGCGACTTGATTGGCAGGTTGTATTGATTAACGAATTACAAAAAGCATAATAGGTACACTTGAAACGACGTCTCAATTCGCCCCGGAAGAGTCATTCAACACACTTCCAGTGTTTCATTAACCCAATAAAATAAGCAACGAGTGAGTGAAGGAATGAAATGAAAATATCTTTGAATTGCTCGTATTGTCTGATGCGCCAATGGAGAGTTGTATCATTGTATCCGTAACTTATTCGCTTTCTCTGTGTTCTGTAAAATTCTGTGCGCTTCAGTAAAGGAAATTGAATTTCCGCTATGAGATGATATGATGATATCCCACCATAAACATTTATAGAAGACGAAATAGAAAAGGAAAAAGTGGTAAACAAACGGTTCAATGTACTGTGTGCGTATTCTGCTCTAGATAGTTTGGTTCGTTGCAAGTTGCGTATAAAGTTACTATTTTTGGTAATGAAATGGCCAAAATGTAATTGACCTAAAATGTTTTACGATAATTGGTAAATGTAGCGATGAGCAATAACAGTAAGACTGATATGTGTAGGATTTTGTTACGCGTAAGATACCCGGTTTGCATAATAAGAAGCTATGTTATTTCACAAGTAATGCTAAACTACAAGAGCACGTATTCTTTAGCAAATTTCATGTACAAAACGTATATCACTGTAAAGGAAACCCTCCAGAGTGCAAGACTTGTCCAGTTCAGAATGTACTTGAACAACTGTATCGCTCATGCCTGTAACAATGCTAGAAGATTCTTGGACCACGCGGAGGATCGCAATTGCTTTCAATTAAATGAAAAGTTACGAATTTGAAATTGTTAAACTATCATTGGGGTAAGAAAACTCGGTTAGATTATTAATAAAACGTATTTCTTAACTATTGGATGCTTATTATTACAGAAACCACAAAAATTGAAAAGTTCTAATCTTGCATAACACATTCTTCCTCATCTTTACTTTATCAACTTATCCCTTATAAAATAAACGCATTGAAGTGTGCCTCGCACAAAACCCGCAGTAATTGAAGAAGACTGATAAAACGTGGTGTAGGAGTTGGTATTATGCTATCAGTATAGTTGTATAGCTCACACCGCTCCTTGAGGAAGTGGTGTTTGAAAAGAAACTGTCGATATAAATACTTGACTGCTTTTCATTTCCCATTTTTTTGCTTCACAGGATGCAATTGTGTGAGCATTCAATTTTTCACTGAATTATAGAGAAAGTCGGAAGTTTTCTTATATGGGTTGGTTTGTTGTGATTACATTTAAACCAAAATTCCTTAAATCCGCCGGATTCAAACAAAACTTAAAGAAGAAGGCAGCAAATCATTCAAGTTGGTTTCTAGCTTGTGGTCAACAAGAAGCATGCTTTTGAGGATTATTGTTGAATGCCGCAATCCTCTAGGCTAATTTTTATTCTCTATTATTAAAAAATATTGCTCAACCGGAAATGCCAAAACTTGTTTGATGCTTTTTATGCTTTGTTGCACAAAGTCGGCACGTGTGATCATTCAAGGGAGTTGAAATGAGAAAGGCATTCAGTCAGGAACCAGAAATATGACAATACATAAATATATCCAAAATCACACCATTTGAGAGCCCAAAAGCCGAAACCAACAAAAAAAAATGCAAAATAATAAGAAACACAATAATGTAAGTTTTATCATAAAATATGATGCGATAACTATGGCCTTTGAAATGGCAAGTTACTATAAGACAAAAAAATGCGCTTTCTTCTTTCTTTCTTCCATACATTAATCTTTGCATTCATATAAGGTAATTGCACACCTTGTTTCATTTGTGTTTTGACAAACAAGCCGTGCAACAAAATAATGATTTGGTAAACCACACGTCACAAATTAGTTGACATCCGTATCCCCATCATCACCAAAGTCGTATAAGATATCGCATTGTCATCAACATAAAGTAAGCCTGCTTTATGTACTGTCAGGTAATCTTCAAGTTATATGCGCTGTTTTTCTCCAATCCCTACACATTCATCTAAATCACTTGAAGTTATACAATGGGAAAGCAGACGATTTTAACATTCTTGAACTTTTCTTCATGACATCAGCACTTAAATCACAATAAATTCGTAGATAACCTAATGGGCTCTTCGCACGACGATCGACTCATCAGCTTCATACCATAAACACAACTTTGAAGCTGTAGTATTCATTCATTGATATTCATTCACCCACAATTTCCATCATATGCAAATATGTTTGCGTTGTTAAGACAATTGCATGCGCACTATACAGATATGGAATACCACGGCTAATGTAGCTGGCAGTTTGCAGTAATTTGTATAATAAACATACCATACCAACCACATCAGAACATGAGAGCATGGCACGCGGCTGTCACTTTCCCAATAATCATAAACAACCCTGTCAGTCAAAGAAGCACTCAGAAAATCCAAATGCTTATGAAAGGTAAAAAATCTCATAAAAGAACTCCACAAATTGCTGAAGCAAATTACGTTATCTAACAACAATGAGATAGGATTTATCTAGGTAAAGGTAAAATAGCTTAAGCAATAGGTGTTAATTTGCTGTGTAAATGAAATAATTCTCCAATTTATTCCATGGGTGACTGGGGTACTTGGCACGTTTATCTGGAACAGAACTTGCCACTTACCAGTACATTTACTTTATAAAAAGTCAATTAATTTTATTGTATTGCATACTCCAAATGCATTTTGAAATTACTGTAGGATTTCACATCCCACGAAGATTGCCTTGTTTGTTCTCTAGTACATAATTATGTACATTGGTGTATGCAGAATGCAGATTTACGAAAAAATGCCTACATAAATACATTTTGTAATAACTATATATTCCAAGTATTTCCACTTGACTCCACTCCAGTTGTATCAAAGATAGCCTTGGAAAACGCAAAATCTATTGTTTATAGTTACACCATTAAAATATGGAAATGGAAAGATGAAACGATGAAACGATGAAAGTATATCCTTTTGTGCAATGGGAAAACAAACACAATATGTCCTCCATTTCTACAAACGTGGAAAAGAGGTCTTTGAACTCTCATCAAACGCAAGTTTAAAATTTGAACAGCCTTTAGACTTAAGATTTGTCTTTGTTTGCTACCACCACTTACTCTGCAATTTAGAATACATTAGCATAATGAGGTTAATCAATGAACCATTTTTTGACAGTATTTACTGACAAAATAAGGACATCATTTGAACTTTTAAGTTGACATCAATGGCATTATACTTTGTTAAGTACTTGATTTAAACAGTGGATTTCGCAGAATTGCTCAAACAGTACTCAAGTTTTAGACTGTTTTTATTCTTTTCATTATCGTAACGATAATGATAGCAAATAATGACAATCATGATAATCAATTCTATTGTGCAATGATAATAATCATATCATATCTCTCTCAAGATATGATGCTGCCTATCCGTTTCTTGTTTGTTCAAATGGACGACATCATAATAATGCTCATGTATCATATATCATGTGCTCCGTTGAATTACAGTCATCATAATAATCGTAAAACTTATATAGGATAAAAATTACACATGTCATATCTCTAAAAATATAATTTAGAATAGATAACTACATAAGTAGGCATGAGAAATGACTACTTATTTACGTACATAGTTAATTTAAAAAAAAAGTTTACAAATAATTTATATGAATAATATTATTAAATGTTGTAAAGATAAGAATCGTCGTCGTTAGTATTTACTTACATGATAATATTCTTCCTGAATAAGATCGAGTTCAATCTAGTCAAACAAGAAGTATGCGATCCTAATTAACTGTGTTTTTTACAAATACATTAATTATATCCATATCTTCTTCATTCAACAACATTTAGAGATGCTTATGAAAAAACTACAGATTCAGTGGTAAAAGGAGAGAAGGTAAAAATAAATATTGTTAATTTTAAGCTAATAATAATAAGCCACCGAAACTGCCATAACATATTGAGAAAATTGTATAATAAAATACATACATAGACCGTTATAAGATGTAGACTACTAATTACTTTGACTTGTTGTGTCTTTGTATGAATGCGTGATTATTATGTAGCAGCGTGTTAAACAACAAAATATACAAATAAAAATAAATAATAAAATTAAAATCAAAACAACGCCTTGATAATTTTTAGAGAGAAGCAAATGTATGAAAATTTTCAATGATTTAACATTCAATGATAATAAATTTTTAAGAAATTATTGTAAAAGTAGGAAATCTCATGAAAACCTCGCGCAGGAAAGTTATGACAACAAAATAAATTATTATGATTTGTTGGATTTTACACAAGATGAAGAATACTTATTGTGTTGTCGTGTGAAAGGAGAACCTGTAAACTGATAATAATACATTGAGAGAAGGTTCAACAACAAAATAATGCTTGTCCAAAAATAATAATTGTAGCATATAGTAAAGGAAATAAAGTTTGTGCAATATTGTCTATATAAATAAATCTCTGTTATATACTAACACCCAATACGAGTAAGTAGTACTGAAGTAAGTTGGAGAAAGTGTAGCATAATTATTTTAAATGTGTGGTGAAAGTAGAAAGACAAAAAGAATCAGAAGGTAGGAAAGAGAGAGAATCCAACAGAAAAGATTTAAAAAATTGTCCAAACTAAACTACAAACCTGACTAGAGTTCACAGATCAAAAGAGAGAGAGAAAGTGTGAAAGGAAAACAGATTTTTAAAGAGAAGCCAGACTTTTTACCTATAACCAACAGCAGCCGTGTTCCAATCATAAAGTCGCCAATCGCCACCACTGCTCTGAACAAAGTCACTAAAAAGTATTTCTTCCATGAAATATTATTATAAAAATAAAATGGTAACATGATTATTAGCGTTTCTTGGTATTTCTTAAAACTATTTCTCGTAGAATGCAAACCCTTATAGCCTATGATTGGCCAGAAGCTGTTGCTGTTGTTGCTGCTGTTGTTGGTACTGACGACCTCCTTCATTGTAAGTAATTTGCCTGGAGACTCGCGGTGGTACACCAGCGCTAGTAGAAGTAGCCCCACTGCCGCCATTTGGTGGAGGAAGAATAGGACCAGAGAGTGGGCTGTATGCCTTATCATTAGGGAAATGAACAACGGTCTTGTCAACAGCCTCGTATTTGAGGTTAACTGAAGGCACTCCTCCTGAAGGCTTAAGCTCATCAACTTGGGCATCATAAGTTTGCTCGGGCTTCTTGAGCAAAACGTTAATCTTTGTTCCTTGTGATTCCGACTGCTTGAATCCGGCTTTGATAAGCTCGGCAATCTTGTAATTGGGAATTTCAATGTCCACAACGGATTGTTCACCAGCAGGCCCCTGGAGCCAGAGAATGTGCTCAGAGCGGAGGGCAATGGCATCTTGATTTACCCCAGAGCAATCCACCTTGTATTGACCATCTCCTGTCTTTTGAGTTTTACACTCGACACCAAGGTTTCCTCCTGAAGAACCTCCAGCGGCAAGGGCTTGTTGTTGGGGGAAGGCGTTGGCCACCATGGCGTGGAAGAGAATCACACAAGCCTAAACCCAACATCACAAAATCAGTTAACCCAAAAAACATCAACGTTTTAAAACAAAACAAAAAACTGCACAATTGTCCGAAACTTTACCGAAATTAATTTCATGATGATTAGTTTTTGTGGTTGTTGTTTTTTCTGTTTGGAAAAAAAGGAAAATGTAAGCTTGTTGTTCTGTGCGAAGACACTAATCTCGAACGATTGATGACTTTGTTTTAGAGTAAACCGACTTTTTATACAGTTGATCTATAGGTGCACACCTTTTTTAGACCGCGTACTTTACCACTTTTCATACTACGCATTATTATGAACCCTACATCCTTGCTCGCATGCTGCTGATGTTACTCAATAGTTTTAAATTAAAAACCTACACAAGTACCAAAGTACCACACCACACACAAGCCCTGTATCAAGTACCTGTCTTTGTCATCTTCCATGACCAAATTTGAAGATGATGATTGATAAAATGAAGAGGAGACGGTGAGCAAAAATGCATTTAAAAGTGCAGTATGATTGTTTATTTAAATGCAAATGTTAATTTATTTTTATTGTTGTTTCATTAAAATCGATTAGCCATAGGAATCTTCTGTGCCAGAAAGCAAAAAACGTTGGCAGACTACAAGAAAAGGACACGACGAACAGGTACCCACTTCAAATTACACACGTAAGTTCAGGATTCAGGATGCACGTACACTTACTCCTCTTATCTCATCATGTCATCGTTTAGATGATTGCCAATGATGTATCGTTGTTGTAAATGTCAACAAAATAGGTGTTAATTGGATTTGCAAAGTTGTGAGTGCGTGTCTGTTTTATGAAGATATTCACACTACACACAGACGGACGGACAGCTTGACAATGATGGGAAGAGCACTTGTATGAGAAGGACTTGCATAAAAGGGTTGCTGTGTGCATATAGATCTTTGTTTCAAGGGACGTTTTTTTCCAAGTGGCAATTTATTAGCACCTCAGTGTAAAATATAAAAATATAGTATGTGATTCATTTAAAACTAAAACTTAATGAAATCATTGAGCAATAGATTGCTCACGACGAGTTAGCGACAAATTTGCTGACAAACAAGCTATATAACTAACGTGTAGAGATCCACTTTCACTTGGACAAACAACAAACAGAAGTTTAAAACAATTAACAAGTGTGGGTTTTTGTAACGTTTTTGGTTACATATTTTGTTGCATGTACATTTAAACCCGTTGCATAAGAATTTATGTTTTCAGAAAGAAGGCATGAATTAATCCGGTCGCGTCTTCTCTGGCCCTTTGTCTTTTATTCGAAGATGGAGAGATGAGGATAGAATTATTATGAAATTAATGGAGGAAGTTTTTATGATGCAACAATATTTTCTATAAATAAATAGCACCTCTGTAAAATCAGTAACGTTGTTACTCTTCTTAAGGGACAACTTGATGATAACATATAATTAATTTAGAGTCATTGGGTGATAAT
>JAQIWO010000549.1:0-13605 GCA_034695405.1 Entomobrya muscorum | reverse complement strand
TACTAGCACCCTCCCAAGCTGTGTTTGCTCCTCCTCCTCCACCACCTCCACATGATAGTAGTCTCCTCTCGTATACAGGAGGTGTCAGCTAACAAGCAGGAGCAACGTATTCTCTCCTTGTTCACCACCTCGGCTTTCGGGTTTCCTCCTGACTTCCCTTCACTAATCCTCCTCATCGTACTCCATCAAGCTGCATGACTACTCTGATGCCTTTTCCCCGTCGTCCTCCAAACTCACATTTGTCACAAGTGTGTGCGGTGCCGGAAGCTCCTGTCCTCCTCCTCTCCCTTCAACATCCATCATGATATAAAAAGCAATACTGCCCCTCCACCACCGCCACCACCCTCTCCACAAATCAAAATGCCGGCTGTGTAAATGTCTCATGGTGGAGTTGTCCTCAGGACAGTTGATGATCCGGACACCAATACAATTGTTCCTCCAAAAACTGAACAACAATCCGAATGGTCTCCACCAAAATCTCCTCCTCAAATAACTTGTCCTCTTCAGTGGCTGCGTCATTTAATTATGACGATGGTGGTGGTGGTGATACAGCATCCATCTAGTTTGGAACGGGGAGTGGGCCGTCCATTTATCAAAGCTCCTAGTTGGTGCCCTACTTCTCAGGGTCATTACCCTGGAAAACGACGCCTGGAAGCGGTTCGCTGATAAAATTTTGAGCCCCTCCTATTCCCTCCAAAACGACTGCGCCTTACTCTCACTCTGATGATTATGATATGCATGTGGAGGCCAGTACACATGAACTACAGATTGCACTCATCCAACAACTCTTTTTACTCCTGGGAAATCTATGACGCATTTATGATCTTGTCTAAAAAAATCGTGTTGACATCTCTGAAATCGATCCCACACGTAACCTCTTTTCTCCGGATATTCCACAAAGGTGTTCTACAAAGAGACGAGTTAAGCAAAATCTGCATTTCATTCGTCAAAACCAGAGCCGATTTCTCAAATGAGTTACCTCGGAATAAATTCAGAGAAATGAGCTTCTTCGGCGTAAACCCAGAAATGAGTCACCACGGAGCAAATCAGAATCTTGACCTTTGAAAGGGCGTAGCATCCGAAGTTGACCTTGCATTAAACGCCTTGGGCCCTGGAGAGCATGAGCACAAAAATACATTTCCATTTTGCAAAATTTGCTAATAGTTAAAGTGCATACTGTTGAAGGTTTCATTGTTTCCTTTTGTTTTATGCTCCTATGCAATAAGACATTACAGAAATATTGGGTGTATATGGTTTATTTTAGTAAAAAACTCAATGTTTTTGGCGTTGTACTAAAACAGAACAGAATCCAGTAAAACGTTTTTACAAATTTTTAATCTTTTCCGACTTTAATTTTTATGATTGTTGGAATGCACGTGAGATTACGTAATAAATGTTCGAATTTTTATTTTGTCATGAATTAACCGTAGATTAGTAAAGCAAACTATTTTCTCACAAAACGCAACTGAATTGAACTTTCTGAATATTTTTTACTGTGAACAGAGATTTTTTTAGATTCCAAATATTAAAAAGGCTACCTATGAAGATTTGAAGATACATCTATGATAATGAATGATAATCCATGATAGTTAGTGACTCTTCTCCTCCAAAACGGTTTTTCCTTTAATAATAATTATGACAATAACGGCAGCAGCGTTTCTCCCCTTCTTACACTTCCGCCGCTTGCTAGATATTAATACTACTACTCCAACTCCCACCACAAATGCATAAGCCTGCTGTACAGCAAATATCATATCGGGTAGTGGTCGAGGATGCCGACACACATAAAACAAGTGATGAACAATCTGATTGGTCTTCTTCAAACCCCAACCCCCCACCGCAAATGATTTCTATTCTCCAGCGGCAACATCTCCTAATTGTGAAGACGATGGAGGTGACCTATTTGATGAAAGAGCTGAGTCATTATTTGGTGTTAAGTTTGACCATTTCAAAAATAATTTGTGGTTCAAGTTAGGGAAGTTCAGGAAATTAAATAGGACACATTGGGCTGTGCTAATCCATGAATTATTTGTGAGTGGGGGCTCACACGTTATTTCTAACATGAAACGTAGTCAAAAAGAAGTTAAAAATGAAGGTCAGTACGACGCCATAAATAATAAACCTTGGACTTTATAATTCTTGATACATAAAATATGATCTGCTGCTGCAAATTGGTAGGGGTTAAAACAGAGGATGTGGAACAAGTATTTGCAATTATACATTGCAAATAGGTTCACTTTAATTGCAACATGAAAATGTATTGATAAGCTCATGGTGTCCAGTTTCCAAGAATATAAATGGCTTATAATGGATTTGCTCAATTTTAATGATAAAAAAATATCACAAAAAATTACTCAAAAAAGAATTTTGGAATTGAGGTACTATCTAGTTTTTCTCAGTACATGAAATGCTTACAAACGTAAACTTTCTTTTAAAATGATAAAAAATCTGCTGACCAAACTAACTCTAAAACCTAAGAACACAGAGATATTTTATTTCAAATGGTAAAATTTTATATGGAGCTCCACAAGCCGATTTAACATGCAGTCCATGTGACTATTGCGACGTAGTATTGTCATCTTAAGAGATTACTTAAATCTGCTAACTCATTCTCACTTAAAAATGACCTGAGCTAAACGATGGTGAGTTATGTGGTCACCATGCTAACGTTATTTCTTCTCTGAAACTTCGTAAAGGGGATGGACGTAATTGTAAACATGAATTTTCTGAGTTGGAGTCCTCTGAAAACATCTATCGCCACAGCTGCAGGATTCCGGGGATGGACACTCCACAAACAGACAAATCTCCGATTTTGTTTGAAGGCTTCTCATGCACAGTTGTCAGTTGTTGTCGATATAATTTCCTGGTCATCATTCATTGGTTGAAACTTTATCAAGAACGATACATACATCTTTCCAGTGGTTTTCAAGCAAGGCGTCATATAGCAACCTGTAAAAATAACCACCAGCACCCTCCCGAGCTGTGTTTGCTGTAGTTTGGTTGACTATTCTGGTGACTGACTCTGCCTACTACTGGGAGGAGTGTGCCCCTCGAGATTCTCTTCTGTTACTCAGGTGAAATTTCCCCACGTCCTCCAAACTCACATTTTTAAGTGTGCTGTGCCGGAAGCGCATTTCCTCTTTGCTCTTCTTCAAAACCCACCGCGAGTTGCTTTGCTTCTGCTTTGCTTTGCTTCCACCATCACCACTACTGCTCTACAAATAAATAAGCTCGCTGTCCAAATATCTCATCTTGGAGTCGTCGTCGAGCCAACATACTTGATGATGACGACACACAAATACAGTTTTTCCTCCAAAAACGGATGTACAATTCGAATGCTCTCCTTTAAAAGCTCCTCCTAAAACCGTTTGTCCTCTCCAGTGGCTATTAAAGTTTGACAATGATGGTGGTGGTGGAGGTGTCACAGAGTCCATCCAGCTCTAAACTGGAAGTGGGCCGTCCATTTATCAAATTTCATATTTAGTGTCCTTCTTCTCAGCGTCATCGCTTACGTAAACGCCGTCTGGAAACGGTTCGCTGTTAAAATGGTGAACCCTTGCTTTTCTCTCCCAAACGACTTCGCCTGCCTCTCTCCCGGATGATGTGCTTGAGGAGAACAGTGCACACACACACACAATACAGATTGCACTACTCCAGCAACTCTATATCCTCCAACCCTCCCCCCTTCACATTTGCGTCAGTTGCTCATCCAAAATTAGTTTGGATGCAAAATATACATTCACTGATTCGCAAATTAGCAGAGAGTTTGAAAATCCTTCTATTGTTGATTAGATTACATTACTCTTGATCATTAACGAAGACATGTGTGAAATGTATATGCATGAAATATTAAGTGCATGTGTTTTCAATGATTAATTGGAAAGCAAGATTAATCGTTTTGATGGACAAGTAGGATGGAAGTAGTTGGAGGAACATAAATTCACAAATTAAGGAGGATGCAAACAGAGATTCTGTTTCAAGATTGCTGACCAAGTCAATTTTGTTCTTGTTCTCTTATTAAATTACGGGACAAAAATATGCCGTAATAGTTATTTTGTGAATTCAGTCAGTATGGCTTGAGTTTGGTTAGGTAAACAATTTTGGTGCAGGTTTACAGCGTCGTTTTATTATTTTTTTAAAAGTTGGTGGACCCCGCTGCTACACTGTTAAATAGTTTGAGGCGAGATGGTAGTAAATAAGGGGATATGATGAGTGCTTGGTTTACCGTTGCCGCTTAGCAAGCTTAAAGTCCGATAATAATATTGCACCAACAGCTTACTGACGTAAGCAAATTAATGAAAATTAAGACGGAAATGAATTGGAGAAGGATCATCATGATGAGTCATAGATGCATCAATTTTACTAGTCGCTATATTAAGTTTGGTAATTTAAAAAAGAAATAAAATATGTTCAGAAAGCTAGGGTAAAGTACATAAGAAATATCGTGCTTTACAGCGTATGAATATGATCATAATGAATACGAATAGAGATAAAAATTAATTATATTGGCAATTTAAAAAAAAAGTTGAGGAGGACATATTTTGGAGGGTGTAAGTTCAAAATCATCATTAACTGAAATGTTAAGTGTGGTATTTTTTAAATTAGCTGTAAAATTAGGAATATTCAAGAAGTTAGGGTAAGTTAAGTATGAAGGAATAGTTCCTTTTGAGGATTATTGAGGAAGAATATTATTTAACGACAGCCAACATTCTACTTCATCCTTTCTTAGTGTTTGTAAAGCGCCATAAATAATATAACTTGTAGATCCCTGGGGGACAGTGACCAGAGATAATTCAGATGGTGATGATGATTCCGTCACAATGCATGAGATCAAACGCAGACTCCAGTAAAATTTATCTAATTTTGACAATTTGGCAGACTTTTCTTTTTACCTTAGCTTTGACTCTGTTGATAATTTAAATGCATTTTCTGCTTTACAATTTTAATTTTAAATAAGTTTAAAGGTTTTTTGCCATCCATCCCCTCCTTGCCCTCCATTACTTCTTTGGCTGTTTTAGTTTTAATTACGAGCCTTTAATGTATTCTTGCATGAAATGTGTTCCCCTAAATATGTTGAATTCTAAGTGCTTTAAACGTTAAACTTATCACCGTAAATATCTTAGTAGTAATAAATTCGATAAGTAGCTTTGTAATTTTAGTAACAAATTTTTTATTCGCAACAGAAGGCTAGATCAGAGGGAACTGGTCCAACTTCCAAATCTTAAGCCAGACATATCACTGGTGGCACCGTTTAGAGGGATCATTTCTTCTCTAAATATGTTTTTGGAAACTCGATAGATGTAGTAGTAATCGTTATGAATTTTTTTCTATATGTCATTCACGAGAACAGTATAAAATTTTAAAAAAACACTTAAAGCACGAAATTTTGGAAACAACGCCGTAATAAATATTTTTAGTGTTTCTGAATTTCGCCATAACTGAGTTGTATGGCATCTTCCTTTAGTGTTCGAAAGTAAATACGTGTGATGGGAGAATAAAAACTGTGTTCCAATTCCGTGAAGTTACCTATGTTCATTCTACCCGTGAATGGCGTTTTACTTTTTAATATCATTCAACTAAGCAATATATCTAATTAAATCAGAACTTATGGTAATTTTCAGCAGCTTAATGCTCGAAATTGGTAATTAGGTAAACCTTTTAACTTTACATTAACAACTGTTTATTCATGTAGTAGATTCTCCAAAATTCAGTTTACGGTGGCCGGAAATTATCGTTGAAAACAGTTAAGGTAACTCTACTTAATTAACAATCTAACCTTAGTTTTTTTTACAACACCATGGCACCACATTCTTAACCTAAGTTCAGTTCAGTTGGCGGTTACACTTATGTGGTTGACAACATATATTTTGGTTTTTGGCAATTTTTACTTTAAAACTTTACCTGTAAAAATAATAAAAATTAAAAGAAGGAGTAACAACTTTTTTATTAGTGATAATTAAACTTCAGCAAAAATAAAAAATATTTGCCGGCGCGATTGGAAATTCATCGATGCATTTTTGAGATATTTCAAATTATTGCTAATAACAAATGAATGCTCATGAAAGAATCTAAGTAGCACAACGCCCCAATTCACCAAAAACATAAATTTATATGGTGCATACACAATACCACTTATAATTCATACATCAGACAATCAATAGCTTTATTAAAAAATAGATTTAAAACTTAGAATTGCAAGAGAGAAAGTGTCCTGAGCCTTTCTACTTCTCGAAGCTTTGGAAAATTTAATTCCGGTCATTCATTTGAACCGATGACGTTTAGGTTCCAACAAAGGGGATTTAGATTTATGTAATTATACATTTAAATATATTTATTTAAGATTGCAATTGAATTTCATAGACTCTATGTTAAAACACGATTTACTAAAAGCTATTGGATTTTTCAAAGCCATCAATCTTATATCTTGTATATTCTTATATCTACCAAACGGTGACGTGTAATTTGCAGATTTCGCTATTTGACGTTTTTATATTTTGGCTTGATAAAAAATACAAATACCTCTTTTGCACACATTCATCTTACAAATAAGTTTGGTGTCTTTTGCACTTTGCATTTGGCGTACCGTAGGCCTAAAAAAATTTATTGATGAGGGCATAAACTTTGTTGCATGATATGAAACTGCATTCCCATAAATGTTCGACGATGACATACTCTTGTTTCGAACGGCAAATATGACCTATATAAAAATCTAAATAATATGAAATGTGAAACGTAGCCTCCTAATATCCGTTATAAGTTATTTTATTTCAATGCAAGACTTGACCAGACGGAGCAGCTCCAGTTCCGTAAGCTTTAGCAGGAGTTGTCCGTGATCATATTTAAAGAAATAAATCTGATTTTTTCGTCATCTACATATATTTAAGTTTTGCTTTGTAAAATTTAGAAAATTATTTTTTTGATATGGCAATATTATTCGGAATGCTCAAGGGGCTGAATCTACCTATATCGCAAATAAATGAGATAAGATAGAAATGTGCTAATTAAATAGTTATTAATAATTAAACGGACCAAATTCTTAAATTTTCAATTTGCAAAAGCAGCAACATAATTTTGATCAATGATATTATGGGAAAACTTTTTTAAGACGGAAAACGCTTAACCGTTCTCTCAAGTTGGAATTGGCTAATATCTAATTAGGCTATTTCTCGTCCAGATCAAGGTGCTCAGTTACTAAATTATGTAAGAAAAACAAGCTGTTATAATTTATAAATTATTATGGTGGATGCATTGAGACAGAAACCAGTTTGGTAATTGACTTGAAATTAGTCACATTTCTAAGAGTGGCATGAATGGTAACACTAAAGACATTAAAATAAATTTTTGTTTCCACAAATAACGCCGTAATTAAATTTTTTGCAAGCATATTACGCAGAGCGAAGGGAAAGATATCTGTGATGAATTGAAGAGGAGCTCTCTGCTTAAAAGTCAGGTTGATAAAATATACATGTTCGTTATGTTTCCCTTGGTTTTTACTCCCAAATGTTTTCATTAAATCCGGGGGAAAATTAATTATATACCATTGCTGGTCATACACCTTCGAGTACGTATATTGTACATATGCATGTATCTGTGAGAACTCCTTCGAGCATCTTGAATTTCGCTAATAACATTAGCAAACTAGCTGAAAATCTTGCAGATCAGGACAAATGAAACCTGCAACCAACGAAATATTTTTGAGGGGTAGAGATGAGATGAATGGTTATTGGCGATGGCAAGTTTGGTCATTTAATTGAATTTATTTTTGTACATGTTAAAAAGTGCGGGAAATTAAATTAAAAAGATTTGAGTAAAATATTGAATTCTACCAATCTACGATTGGCATAATTGCAGATTTTCAATTCAAGCCACGTCTACAATTGGAACGTCTAATCTGTTCGCCAAGGAGCCCGAAGTAACAATGTATAATTCTCTATTGACGTTGAAGCAAGTCAAGCATAAAAAGTGCTTTTCGAGGTCTTTACAGATTTTTTTTATTTCATGGAGACGAAGGATGTGAGATAAAAATAATGAGACCTTGATTGAATAACTCAATTAAAAAAATAGAAATCTAATTCATTGTGCATATGCATACATATATATTATTGTATTACACAAAATGCATTCTCGCAAAATTCAAACTGTACATTTTCTTTGTGTTAAAAAACTGTAAGACTGCTCATCTTGCTGACTCTGGAACTATAAAAATCCTCAACATTAGATGGGGTGGAGGGAGGGAAATTTGTAGGATATAACTTTAAACATGGAAACATTCTGCCAAGTATTTATATACATTTTTATTATGAGCTCAACGGGCGGACTTGACATATAACATTTTTATTCCGGTGAAGACGCATTTCCTAAATTTACTCCGTAATATAATTTCTAGTCTTAAGCGGCTACGTCAGTTTATTGTAACGATGATGGTGGTTGTGATGGATGGGTCACAGAGTACAACCAGTTCGGAACTGGAAGTGGGCCGGCTATTCATTAAAGCTCCTACGTGGTGTTCTCCTACTAGAAAAACACATTCTGGTAGCGGTTCGCGGATAAAATGGTGACGCCCTTATTTCCCTCTAAAACGGCGCCACATTTCCCTCTTGATGTGCTTGTGGAGGACAGTACAAACATGCATGTACAAAGCTCATCCCTTCCCCTGAGTTGGGTTTGGGTAATTGTAATTGCTAGTTATTTAACCTTTCTTTAAATCAACATGCCAAATTACAAAAACAAGCATGCTGTTATAATTATTAAATTAGTATGGTTGTTGCTTTGAGACAGAAATAATTTGATAACTGACTAGAGACTCATGAAATTCCCAACAATCGTATGAAATATAACAAAAAATCAGCTAAATATAACGCCGCAACTTGTTATTTGCGTACTAGTTATTTTTATTTAACAAAAGATCAGTCGAAAATGGGACATCGGTAGCGTAGCAATAAGTAGTTTAAACAGGTCACTAAGGGATAGATTACTGGAGTTGTATTTGACCTGCTTTTGTATGTCTTGATTGTTTGTATTCAACTTGTGGTCATATTATCATACTCCATCGTAGCTCATACGCTCACGAGAGAGGAAGCTTCTTAAATCCAGCTTATAACATTGGCCAAAAAGCTCCATACCACCTAGATCAGAACAACAACTAAATTAAAATGTATATGTTTTTGGAAGCAGAGATACGAGAAAGCCAATTTTAGTCTACAATATCAGAACAGGGAGTCCTTTCAGACCATTTTTTTCAAACCAGATCCTGACATTAAAATATTGGACACGAGCAGCATATATTTTTTAAAGCTCAAATGCTCAGCAGATCTAGAAGTGCCCAAACTTTATGAATCGGGACAAAACTAAAGTGATGCTGAGTGTTGGGTAAAAAGAATACAATGAACAATCTTTAAATCAAAATATTCGTCTCATGGTCATGATAGTATGTCTTTTCTGGTTCAAGTAGCCTCCATCGAAAACAATGCAATCATGATTTGTTTTTCTATCAAAATAATTAGCTAGACACAATAAACATTGCCGACTTTGCATGTAGAAATATAATACACACGAAAAAATATTTTAATCAAGATTTGAGCTCAACTGCGCAAGTGAATGATGACTCAACTAGCCATTTTTGCACAAATGAATTCTTTTTATATGGAATCGATGACAGAAACCAGCATACATTTTTTCAAGTATTAATTGAAATATTTCCATCAGTGTTTTCATTGATTTTAAATGCCGATGTGTTGTAGTAATGGAATGTCTGCCTTAATTAACGCCTACCTTGTCGCTGTCCATCCAGTCCAAGATTTGTTAAGACTTTCATGGCAATTTCAAGAGGAAAGTCCCCTATTTCTAGGAGTTTCTCACTGCTGTCATTTAAAAATGCCACGATGACAAAGCGCACGGTGTATATTGAACCACTTGACTATGTAGGGAATAATTACTTGCAGAGCCAGTTCGACAGCTTAAAGTTGTTTAGTTTTTACTTTTTCATATATAATTTCGTATCTATATAAAGTGGCTTTGCCAAGAATATATCTGACTCATTTACCATTGATTTTTCATGTTCATATTTTTAAAAGGATGTTGAATTAAGGCAGTTTCTTTTAAAATAAATTATTCATTTTAGTAATGAAAAACAAATTGTTATGAAATTACCTCCTTGGGAAATCATTAAAACCACAAGCTAGAGATGTATTAAAATATTAATAGCTAATTCAGATATTTTCCTGAAGGTATGATCAATGATCATTGAGGAACCTAGCGATGCTCAGCAAGATCAAAGATTTTATTTTTCAAGTTTCATAATTAATTTTCATGCATTTATCTGCAGTATTCCTTCTAACAAGTCAAGTCATTCCTTGTAAGTCAAAATTTAGATATGTCTATCCCCATCTGCAAAGTTTGTTGAAAATAACGCAATAATGATAGTTTTATCACTGCAATTTTTGGCCGGCGTATTCACGTTGGAATCACTGCGGGAAGTGCGCAAATTTAGCGCTACAAAAATTACAGTAACTTTAGCGTAAATTTAACGCAAAATCTACGCTACGAAAATCAACATTATAGCAACGTGAATTTTACGTAAATTCTATAGCGTAAACGCACGCAAGTAAACCAGTAAATTATTTAAATTAATTATAACGATGAATCAGTATTTTCATTAAGGTTAACCAGAATCAGTGGTTATAAATGTAAAATAATCATTTATAGTTATAACTGATTATAATTAATGCTCTATTACCATCACTAATAGAGCTCATGATCGATGATAGTTTAATCTATGTTCAACATACTGTTATTCATTTTGAACCTGTGCAAGAGATACGTCAACGACAAAAATGACATTGGTCTTTACTAGCTTTTTTAGAAAAATCTAATGAAAAACACAGTCTGTCTTCACTTTTATATGTTAAAAAGCATACTGAAAAATGTAAGTTTGCATTAATATTTTGGAAAATACCCCGATTTTCTAAACTATATCAATATTTTCTGATTTAGTCTGCTTTAGTCTGCTTTTGATGATGACTGCGGAAAAACACAAGAGTTTGAATGAAGCGGCTATGTTGGAAGCTAAACGTAAAATTAGGGTGTTTCTTGCATACGGTTTTTTGTTATATTATTTCACGAAGTCTGTTTATGGCTTGCGTCAAAACAGCGTTACAATCACATTGATGTTGGAGCAAACTTAATAACGTTAAAACAGAATGGTGAATGTTGCAATAAGTTTGCGCTAAGTTTGTGTAAAATTGCAATGGAAATTTCCTGGTTGTTGTTGCGTAATTTTTATGTTGTCTCTTCACCTAAAAAATTAAGTTGTGCTTTTTTGCGTTAGAAAGGAGCAAAAATAGTCACCCTAGGTTTTATGTAAACGTATGATTGTCGGAACTTTGTAGATGGGGAAGCTCGAAGGAAGCAGTAGGCAATTTAGAATTTAAAATTATTCGCTGTTAATTTATACCCAGGAGAATCTTGAGTTTCCAACTAGTATCATTCCCTCCTGTGAAAGTACGTGTTCGAAAACTTAACCGACGGGAAGAAGATAATGCACCACCACCACCAACTTCGACGAAAACGAAAAGATTGGAAGTCAGTTCTGAAGCTACTATAACACTTCCAAGATATCCCCCAAATGTTCCAATCAAATTAGAACCTACTCCAAGAGGAAGAAGCTCATCTCCAGTTACTTTTGAACTGGAACAAGTGCATTTCGAAGACAGGATTGTGATCCGAGGGGATGGAACTGCTGTGCACTGTAACGGAGAGCGACTGGATTCTTACTCTAGAGGGGATTCCTCAAAGTTCGAAAATTCTCGACTCTCGATCTCATCCAATTCAGGAGACTCGAAGTATGAGACTCTGGATGATCCGGAAGCGGAATCTTATCGAAACTCGGACCATACTAATGATAAGCACCTCCTCCCAGACATTAATTTGGATCGGGACTACCGGACGAGGCAACAAAACAAAGGAGCGGCTAAGCGCTACCGACGCAAGACGCTCCTCAAGTTGATGGCCATCGAGGAACAAGAAAGTTATCTACAAACTAAAAATAAGAACCTAAGCCAAGATAAGCATCAGGTTGAAAGAGAGCTAAGATTTACGAGGGGACTAGTCCTGGACAAGATCCAGGAACGGAAAAGAAGAGCCTTCCAATTAAAAATAGACAACCCAAATCCCTCCGGTGAAGACGACGCTTCCCTAGACAGCAATTTGTTGTCGGCAGCGTTCGAAAGTAACGCCGCCCCCAATAAATCCAGGGAAGCAAAAGGAAGACCCCGAAAATGCTATAAGGCATTAGTAGAGGATAAAAAGGAGAGGAAAAAACTTCAAAATATTGAGGCAGCGAGACGGTATCGGATGAGAAAGAATGAAAAGTTGGGCTCAATTGTTGACAACTTTAAGGACCATCTGAAGACCAGAGAAGAGCTCAAGAAGAAGAAGGATCATCTCCAATTTCAGCTAAATGTAACCCGCAAATTACTCCTAGCAAGGTTGCAAAAGCTGAAGGAAAATAATGGCCCCACACTTCAAGCACCTTCTACCCGAACGAGTATTTGTGTTAAAAAAGAGGTATTAAATTCTGAAAAATGAACTCCAGGTTGTTAAATAATATAAAGTTCTTTAAAAAATAAATTTTTGAATTCGTTTTGAAATTCGAGAGCGAGTTTTATTTATTTATTTTAAGTATCCAAACAATTTACTACAATTTTATTTTATTAATTTCCACCATTCAAATCCACCACTTTTTCTTCCCGAACCTCCACAACTTCCGGATCCTCAGCAGTTGCAGAGACGAGCTCTCCAATGGCATCCTTTACACACATTTTGTTGCTATTCCAGAACTGCTGGTAGTCCTCAGTCCTCCTCTCATCCTCCTACTCTCAGACAGTCCTCTCCTTCAAAAGCTTGGCAACACCTGCTTCATAATTGTTGTTTCCCCTCGGCTGGCGTTTGCGGGGTAGTTGACGCCATCCAGAGTGGCCTTAGTGCTCGTAAAGTAGATCATAATGCTTGACTTTGCCCCGCTGGCTAACAACTTGGATTTTAAAACTGGCTCAATTTTGGTTTCGGATGACTGGGAGGATGCCATGGCGGTGATTATCAGGACACATGCGAATATTTTTAATAAGGGAGCTCCTATGATTGTTTTTTAATGTTCGGAAATCGAAGGAAAGTTAAACTATATTTACTTTATTTTATAGTATTTTTTCTTCTAAATCAACTGTCAATAAAGTACTTGTTGTCTTGTTGTAACCCTGAAAACTAGTGAATGTTGCGAGAAGCAGGTGTTTTGTCCGTTTAAGTTATAACATTTATATGAGCTCTGAATACAGTATGGTTTATATTATATACATGTAAAACGAACAGTACTACTCATTAAGCTGTGTTTTTTCATGAATTTTACTACTACGCATACTACTAATAACTTTGCGACGTGACGTGTGCTTTTGGGTACGTTACAAGTTACATTGTAAAGTAGTTAAAAAAAAGTCGAATATCAAAACTGCAATACAATTTATAAAAACGTTCAATTAAATTTTTTGAACACACATTTGACTTTTATTATTCTGGTTTAAAGGATATTCTTTGAAATAAATTGGTTTTTAGAGC
>JAQIWO010000548.1:0-13619 GCA_034695405.1 Entomobrya muscorum | reverse complement strand
AAATTTACCCATCCCCCATTTTTGGCTGGTATAATATTTGCTGAAAGAAAGAGAGAAACTTGAACCAAAAGTTTTGATTCTTTGATGGCTATATAGTTTAGTTGAGTTTTTACTCTTATTCTTATCCTCCTATCGTCTTATTGTCTCTGTATCATCGATCCCCAACTGACGATCATCCGTTCCCTTTTGTTCTTCTCCGCCTCTCTTCCGCTGCTCATATATGAAGAAAAGAAAATTGAACTAATTGATTGGATGGAAACAATTTTGTGAGTAATGCGCCTTATGGACGAGGCAGAAAGAAGAGAGAGCTCGCGGTAGCATTAGTCGGAAAAAAGGATAATCGATTGAATAATATTTATAAGCATAAAACAACAACGACGGAAGCTTCACGTTTGATCTTATCTGGACTGGAAATCAGCTCTGATGATGACACTTGAGACACGTGCTAATTAGCCGGCACCTGCTAATGAAAAGGAGCGGACTGGACGTATTTTTGAGGGGGTCACCTGTCCACTTTAATTTGAGAATATAAATATCTATTCTCGGTGGACTGGAGTGGATTGGAGTGAGGATGCGAATTAGTACTCTGATGGGAGGGGCACTCTGAGACTCATGTAATTTATCACACGAAAGACAAGACATGCGACCGGACTCTGTCAATTCATCTTCCATCCTCGAAACTACACTAGCTAAGCAAGCACAATCACTGTTACCAATTAATTCTCTTTGATTAAATTGAAAATGCACAAAAATTGCCTTCAAATTTTTTTTGTAGAGGTGATGGTCAAATTTATAATAAACAGGTAGACTCAGATAATGGGATAACTTGCAGCTTATTTTTGTGAGGAAGTTTCATTTGCTTGACCAGACCACTTTTAACTTTTAAAGTAAATAAGTTTTTTCGATACTTGACCATTTACTAGACCAGAACCAGACCAGAGACCACCCATGCACGTAGTCAATCACAAAAGCTTCTCCTCCTTACTCCTTATAATCATCATCTAGTCACTTTTCCTTTAAATATTTGGGTTTTTGATCCTAGCAAAATAAAAAAGCTTCTAAATCTGCCATTTATAGAAAGTATTAAAAATATTCATCTGATTTCCACATTGTCAATTATTGTAGGTGGGTAGATCGTAATTGTCCCACGAATGCAGCCGATAATTACTCTTCTCCGTATGAATAATATTGTGCACGCAAAAATCTATCAAAATAAATTTAATATAACTTTCCATTCATTAGAGACTACATATTTTTTGCATGTAAACGATATACAGCTTACAAAATGCTCTGAAAATAAATCAATTTGATTCATTTCCTTTGAACATTATTCTATGGATTATTCTTCTTTTTATAAAGTTCCATCTCACCGGCAAATACTTAAATTCACCTGTCCTAAATTCACAACTATACTGAAACCTCATTGCTACTGTCTTACTCGCATATGTGGGTTGGTATGCAGTATGCAGGTCACTCAGCAGAAAAAATAATAATGACACATGGAACAACATTAAGGGAAAAAATGTTGTTGAAGCTTCTGTAACAGTTTTCTTCCTTATTTATTTCTTTTACAAAAGGGAACGCGAAACATTTTTATTTTTTCACGCAAACTTCAGAGAATCCCGTGTTTAAATAACGAACGTCATTTAGTTGACTTCCGATTCTTCTTCCTTTTCTGCTTAAAACATCTAGCTCGTTGTTTTTTTTTCAGTTTCGTATTCCGCATGATGCGAACAGGGATTGCGGAACCTTTACATTGCACTTGCATAACATTGAAGATTTCCCTTTGTATTTTCCTTTCCCACCCGCATCCACATATATCACCTGTATTAATAAATGCACATTTTTTCATAAGAGACGTGAGCACTGATTAATATCAACAAAAATTATTGTTTCGCATCATCATCAGCCTACAATAGAATTTTGAGTTTAGAACAAAAAAATTTTGATGTGATATGAGTGGTCACATAGTATAACACGCGTTAGTGCTTCCTTTTCCTGCTAACGCAGTTAAGGAATTTTATATTTAAAAAATGCTGATGTGAATTATTGTCTTGTCTCCCTGAAAGAAAGGGAGAGGCACAGACATATAAAATATGTACATATAAATTGTTTATAAAGAGATGAGAACGGAACTTGACACATATATTTTTTTATAAATTGTTTATAGGCTTTTCAAAGCATACAAGCTGTCGTCTGTTAATTATAAAGTGCATTAATTAATAAAATGGATTGCGTTATTATTACACGTTGTGCATACACTCTTATAAGTATTTTTTTGACCAGGGAAAATATACAGGTGGTTTTTTCTACAGTTGAGAAAGGTAAATACTAAAGTAAGCTTAAATTTAAATAGGAACTGATTGACTTCGAGCTAAATGACAAGGTTTAAAAATTAGGATGAAAATATAATTACCTACTTTTGAGAGAGCTTCAAACAAACACTAATTTACATACAATAAGAAAACATGTTTATTACACAGTTAATTTGATTGGAATATAACGCATGTCTACAAAAAGTAATCAATTATTCTATTATTTATTACTGTAATAAGCTGTTTGCTAAATATTTTATACTATTTTTACTACAAAACTCATTTCTTTGGTATGTCTTGCTTTTCATTAAACCAATTACTTGATGTTCCAGAGTTTAAACTGTTTTCAGCTGACAATTAATTATTAATTTTGATACATGATAAAAAATCTAGAATAATCTCGAGTGTTGCTAGTGAAGGAAGGGCATTATTTTCGAGAAAAAAAAACGCGAGAAACTACATTAATTGTCTTGCTGTGTGTAATATGTTTTCAGCCCCTGAATACAACCTCTATTCACCCCAAACACTGCGCGTTAAAGTCAAACTACTCATTGCGTTGAACAGGAGTTCTTGCATTAAACAATTAATTAAAACTCACTAATTGCAATCATTATAAAGTAAATTTTCACAGAATTTATGCAAAGTCATCAACAAAAACAATATTTCATTTAGTACCAGACAAATTTTAAATCGTGTTAGGTATAAATGTGTTTCAATTTTGCAACCAATATTAGAAGCCAGTAAAAAACTTTATTGTACGCAGAATACTATACCAAGAAACTCCACCACGGTGGAATCTCAAGTCTCAACCGAGGCATGCAAGCTTCTGAGAATACTTCAAAGTATTAGATTTTATTGGTATTTCAACACCCTTACGCTATGGAAAAAAGCCACACGGTTCTCCATCCTCCGGCTGTATTCTTGGCGACACTAATTACGTTTTTAAAAATTAGATTGACTTGATAAAAAACATTTAAAACTGCAATAATTAGGTTTTATTAATGCCAATTTTTTAAACTTGGTTACCAACCGGCGGGTTACTCAAAACAGCTTACAGCTAATGCTCGACCACCACTTGATCCCTCTACTAAAAAAATACAGTTGAACTGTAATGATAACCTGGACTTCAGATATGGGTCAATAAGCCTGCTAGCCCATTCACCATCACACATGTCTCTAGAGTTTTTCTCGAATCATTGATTTCAATTTATTAAAAAAATGTATTGTTTTGCAGAAAAAATCACATTGGATTTGTAAGAGACGTAGAGAGATGATACAAATTGTTGGAGAAAAGTGGAGCGTGTGTGCGATGCGTTTTTCTTTCTTTCTTTCTTTCTTTCTTTCTTTTTTTGTGTACTTATTATTTTCACCTAATTATATATGTATGTACGATTTTGTTCTCCTCTGAGCAGAAAATTGAGTTGACCTGACGTGATTTGTTGTTGAGCAAGTGTGCAATTATATATATGTGGGCGGTTGTTTGTAAGAGGAAGGAGAACAAATGTTGAGGGAGGGAGGATGGAAGGAGGATATTATTCCTTTGCTACTATACAGCAAAACCAGCACGAGGAAGAAACTTGTCCAGATACTCCCCGTCTTTTTACGGGCTTTATTTTTATCATAATTTATTATATTAAAGCATGCAATATGTACATTGAAGTAGGGATCCAGGACAAGTTAGTTTTTTAAATGCATAAAAAATAGACATGGCTTCCTTCACACGAGTAAACTTTCTTGTATTTTTTTGCTGCTGTTTTACCACTTGAATATATACAAGAGATTTTATATGACAAGTTCAAGGACTTAATGTTATAATATTATATATTCTTTACATGTTTTGTATATAGTGCTGAGCACGATTGTTTACACATTAGCGTAATATTAATTATTATTATTTCAATGCTTTCGTTATCGAGTTAAATTAATTAAATGTGTATCTGGTTATTTTGAGTGCATTGTCAAAGAAAGGATATTCAAATATCGCCATAAGAAAAATGTACTGAAGTGCTTATATATTATAGTTTTTTTTGGATTTGGAAAGTGTTCAGGAATACGAAAAATCTGAAGAAGGAATGACGGAGCAAGTGTTGGTGTGTGGCTGTCTCTTGCTCAGGCTAACAGGCAGTTTGTCAAAGTCAAAGAGAATCAGAGAATCAGGAAATGGAAGAATGGCACTTGTTTGTTTTTGGAGGAGGTCGCATATGGCATGGGAAGGCAGCTAACATGAAATTGTTGTATTTATGAGATGTTGTGGTAGTTTGTAAACAGCAGTAAAATAGGAAGCTAAACTAGCTTCTTATTCCTCTTCATCGTAAAAAAAATTCTCTGTGTATGCATATAATGTTCCGGAAAGGAACAAAGTGAAAGTCACAGACGTTTTGTCTTTTAGAAAAGAGCAGCAGCCGATCTCCAACGTCACACAGGGCACAAGGGCCACACACAGAGACATACAAGCACCAAAAAACCTTTCTTCGCCGAAACAGTTCATCGCTCTTCAAATCCTGGCTGAAAGCATTTCTATTCGAAGACGTAAATAGACAATGTCGTAAATATTACTGGTTTTTCATGAGACTGTTATAAGCTGGATAAAAAGGGAAGAAGCGTCTCCCCCACAAAGTCCACCCGTTTATATATATAAGTGTATATAAGTTTATTTGTAGAAATCAAAAATATTATCTGGACCACCACCAACTTTTCATCTTATCGGGCTCTTTATTTTAATATTGAAGAAGATAAACGGGGAGCTCGCCAACTTTGTCATTATCATCAGCAGGATGCCAGAGTATGATATAACCATTGCATTGTTGATTCGGTTGTTAAGCAAACTGGCAGACCTTAAACCAACAAAAAGGACACAGGAAAGTCAATGCCAAACCAACTAGCAAACAAGGGCCATGTTATCAAAAACAATTTTATTACACTTTTGGCTCTATAAGGGGATAATAGGGTGAGAAGAAGAAAGTTTCACGGCAAGAAAATAAGAGAAAATAAGAAAAACTCAAATGGTAAAAAAATACGTTTTTTTTATCCGCAGGAGAATACGACAGTCAAATTTATTCTGGCTGCATCATATTTTTCATATGGGGAAAACAAAGGAAAGATGGGCTATTGTGTGTAAAGGCGGAATGTAGAGCAAAATGAGAAGCACTTGTTCGTGTCAATAATATTATGGAAGCTGGGGTAACATTACTTATTACTATTACATTAGATAGTATAGTCCATTCGAATATAAATATACTTTGTCTTGGACTCGTGAGTAAAAAAATCTCTACTAATTGCAATGACAAAAACTCATATACCACCAAAACTTACCTCGTGACTCATGACTTATGTTAAATGCACATTATGTGAGTCAGAAGATGAGAGACCTGTGTCTGTATTTTCTTTTTCGTTTCACATGAGCCCTTTCATTTTCAGAGAAAAACCTGGCGATACGAACAAATTTATTATTTCTTTCAGTAGGCTAAATCCACAATATCCATAGAGCACAAAATGGCAGGTGAATTTTATATATACCTCTCACACTTTATTTTTCATCTTTTACTTCTCCACGTCTCTCAAAAAACTTTATTGTGAGTACTCCAAAAACAACAATGCGCCGTGCTCTCTCTCTCTGTCCGTATCTCTCTCTAACACAATCTAGTTTTGTGGGATGCGCCAACCGGCTTGTACTCTCGCTTCTTGTTTTATTATGAACGTCCGCTCACTTTCTCTTTACAAAATGTAAACAAGGAAATGTAGGTATTTATTTATTTATTTATCCGCACACACAAACAGACAATCATTTCAAGTCAATAAGACATGGTGCTAACTGGAAATCTCAGAGATGCTTGTAATCCTTCCCCATTAGTTTTTCTTGTGAAATGCGACTGTGTGTCTGCTTAACAGACAAAAAGAAAATTGTAAGAAATCTAGAGCAGTAAGCAGGATCTAAAGTCGACAACGACGACTAAATCAAAGTGTGACTCACACACTAATTCATAAAGTTAAATAAAATAGAGAATTCGACCCAGGCGCAGAAAATTACTTAAATTTTATCAATTCTGTAATCCAGTTATGCAAGCATAATAATATTTTTTTGTGCTTTATTCCATCATACTATATAACTTACAAATTATTACAAATAAATCACATGTGAAGTGATTAATAAGAAACCTAAAAATTTAAAATTGCTCGTTTGTTGGTTTTGACATGGTAGAAGGGACACCAGGGAAAAGTTGATATGACAAACATCCATCGCATATTTGTATGTTATCGCCTCTATATCCAGTCCAGTTCCATATCCACTTGTGAAAGTACTTACCTTCGCACACATCATTTATATGGTTGCATCTTGCAGGTACCTAAATGCATGTGTGTGCAAAATGTTAAGCCATCTCTTCACACCAATAATGTAACTATCCACAAGAGAGGAAAATTCCCTCAAAAATTAAAAAAAAAATGTTCAGGAAAAAGAAGGAGGATTTGTAGAATCTTCCGTACTGTGTCGGATTTACTGGAAGAAGAGTTAGGATTGTTAATGCACTGTAGCAATGCTATATTATATACGGTATAACGTTTCCACTTTCTCCTTTCTCGAGCTCATTGCATTTTGAATTTAACCAAGAGAAAGTGAGGCGCACATTTTATCCTTTTTTAATTTCGTGTAGTAAGTAAATAAGTGTAGCTCATTTATGAAATGACGTACCTGGACATGTACAAAATAATGTAGAGTTTTTTGTTTGCCTGTTCAGTAATTTATAATTGCGGTGCAGTGCTGGAGAATAAAATCTGGCCCAGTTTTCCCAGCTATTTTTCTCCTCGTGCTATGTGAACGTTTCCATCATCCCATGCATGGTGCAAGGCATCATCCACCAATGTTGAATTCAATATCTATATTGTAGATCCATTCTTTGCATCAACATCACACACGATATGATCACTGATGATGATAACAATGATACGTCGAGTCCAGAATAGAATTAAGAGCTCAGCACACACCGAAAAGATTTGAACTACTACTATGGGATATAGTCTCTATCTTTTTTAGCTAATGTAAAATGGTCATTCATAGTATTCTTAATACGTGTGAATGCATTTTTGGCATACTTTTGTCGAATCGCAAAGGTTGGAGTGTGAAGCGATATTGAGTTACATCTGGCATCGTGTTGCAACCGCAATCTGTAAACTAAAACCCTTTCAATTTCAACATAAAAAATAAATTAAGGGTTTACCCCAGACATGAAAGAATTAAGAGGTGCACAGATGAGAGTTGCTGCGACCTGTCAGAAAGGAGCAAGGTACTAATTTGCTGAAGCAACAAACCTACTATATATATACCCGCTGAAAAGATGATTGCAATTGCATGGTCCGTATTTTGCAGGATGTCACGTAAGCCAGCGGTTTTATAATCGCTTTTGGCTTGCTTGCTTGATCGTTCTCTCTCTCTATTCGAAAGAAACCGACGGCACAATTTGAGAAGAGATGAGTTATTTTGATGATAAGGTGTCGTATCATGATACAAGCAATTGTAATTTCCTTTCTTTTTTCACACAGTTTCACAAACTCCGCCCGTATATATATGAGTGAGTGAGTGCGTGTACGTATAACCACACCCGCATTCCATCGACTGTAATGGGCTTTTGAAATCCTTGTTCGTTTGTGGCTATGGAGTGGTAGAAATAGGAGAAAGGCTTATAAAAGACTCCCCAAGACTTCCCCAACCTCATGGGTTTCATCTAGGAACGCATATGTATCAATGAGGTTTGAGTTTCAAAAGTATCTTCAGCAATTTCTATGCGCAGTTTTTTTTTACAAAAAAGGTTTAAATTTTGAAAAGGATCCAAAAGGTGCGATTTTGGCGATTTATCTACTGCACAAAAATGCCTGAAGGACATTTTACCTAATGTATAATGCTAATCATAAAAATACTATGTGTTGCGTACGTTGTGCGTAATGTTTATTAATATTTTTATTAATATTTTCACGTTAAAAAAAGTTGAATGTCTAAAATGAAATCCGTAGCATGTTCATCCCATTAAATTAGTTTGATAGATAGCTACTTTAGTGAAGGTTTATTCATTTGTAATAGTTACGTATTTTGACTGAGCATATCAACAGAAAAGCATCCTACTTTCACTATTCCCGTATTTAGTAAGAAAACTCGGGACAAGGTAAAAATAAATACATGTGCTTCATTAGATTTTATCTTTGTCTCCTTTAAGGACTTCCGTTTTAATATTTTCCTTTTTGTTTTTGTTTCCATTTTTGCCCAGACTTTGTAGCTAAAGGAGGAATGAATGAATAGAGATGATGCTGTTTCAGTTTAGTTTTTTTTGGTAGTTAGTCGTTGTTGAGTTGGTGAGTGAGCTCAGTAGGCTCTTGAAATAACACGAGCCCACTTCTTGGGAGTTAAAATAATCAACTGTAAAGGTTTATCAATTGCACTTTTGTGTTTCTTCTTCTCTCTTGTCGAATTGCTCTCTCCTGCTCTCCATTCACTCTTACATATATACTCCCTATATTGACGTTTTTATGAACAGTGTGTTTTTAATCTCAGTCTTAACTCATAAGCTGCTACTGCTACTACGTGACTTCAGAAGAAAGAAGAGTGACGACCGTTTCAAGAGTTCAAGATAACACCATGAGTCACCTAAGAAGAAGACGAACGAACAACAATATTTTTTTGAAGGTGCGATAAGTGTCTGCGTTTGTCCGCATCCCGAAGAAAATGAACTATATGTATTTTGGGGTAAATTCAAAGAAGTAGCCCGGGGCATTTAGTAGATGTGGTTTAGTCTTTAGTTGCTCGTGCCCGGATGATGATGATGACGCGAGGAGAGAATGAGATAAACTGAACCATTGTTGCACTTCTGAAAATATTTTCTATGCATTTTAAGTGTATGGATGCACAACTCCCCTCTGTGCTTTCCTTCTCTCAAATATATAAAAAAAGAGTTGCTGCTATAAATTAACAGAAACTTGAACACTTGAACACCGGAAGTTACTCGTTTTCTGGTCAGTTTTAAACTGGAGCTGGTGTGGAGGTGGAGTATTTTGAGAGTTTGTGAGAGACAGAGAAAGACAGCATTGCGCTTTGTTGCTTGTGAAGTACACACACTAAAATATTTTTTTGGAGAAACTGGAAATATCTGATATAGAGAAGTAATAAAATATGACAAAACGTGCGAAGAGTTCATTTAGGTATATAAAATGTATCATAAAAAAATATGTGACATTTGCTCTATGCATTCCTATAATGCACGATATCTTGAGAATACTTCATCCAATATACACGATGCAGGTTTAGTAGGTCATAAGGAAAAACTCTGTTGAGTTTGGGTCAAATTGGTTCAAAGGGGGAAGTCCTGGGGGTGGGGGAATATGTGCTGCCTGGTAATTAATTTTTATATGAATTTCCTGATATTATCGTCGTGATATTTTTCTTGGTCATAAGAGCTTATTAAATTCTTACGTATTCAAAATATTTGAGAATGGCCAACAAGAGACGCTAGTCATCATCATCGCCATCATCTAATCTTCTTTATTTTTATAGTTGAAACATCCATATAAACGATGATAATGCAATCCACACACAACAAGAATGTGTGTTCGTTGATCCCAATTGTTTTTGGAGGTGTTTTATATGGAGAAAATAATAATGTTGATGTTTTCTGCAAAATATAGAATGTATGGCCATAAAAATTTCTTCTTCTTCAAGAAAATGTGAAGATTAACACGCAGACGATGTATTTTGTCCATAATGTGTCGTCATCATGAATGTGCCTAATCCAGCTTATAGTCAAGCAACGCATCATCACAACAGCATCATCAGATGGACCTTGTCGCTGATCGTCGCTCTACGCTGCTAGCGTAGCGCAGCGTCTTTTTTGTGGGCAAGAGAATTGACGATTGGTGAGATGCTCTTGGACTTGAGCTCAGAGTGTGCTATAATAATAAATATGTATTGTGACGTGTGAAGATTTCAATGAGGAAAAATATATTAATATATTTTAAATGCGAGCTCTGTGTGAGATTTAAAGAAGTTTAACCGTGGTCAAATTGTTTCACAGCGTGTTCTCTGCGAGCATTCATGAGAGAGTTGAGGTTCTCAGTTGCTTTGTCACATGTCAAACGGTCACATGTTTTTTGGAGACCTCCATGAAAAAGTTTTCATTTATTTGGCAGTGGCCATTCATCATTTTATTTTGTTCCTATTCAAAATGCGGTAGTAAGAACTGTGAATGTAATGTTTTGAAGAAAAAAAGATGATGATAAGTTTAAATGCTAAAATATTAGGAATGGCAGTCCCAAAAGAGACACGTGGCAGTCAGCACGCAAAACATTTGTATGAATAAATGACCAGTCAGGCTGCTCTCGGTACACGGGAGCTTCTCGGGATGAGAAAGTGGCTGAAATCTTTCAAAGTCAGAAAAAATGGCGAATGTAAAAGCAGGGTTTTCTTTCCTCCTATGTTTTCCCTCCAAGAAACCCTCCTCCCACCACATTTTCTCCATTGTTTCTCCCCGGCTGTGCATGTACCACCACTAGATGAAGCTGCGCATGTAATTTATACTCTTTTGCTAATAGCTAGTCAATTTTCAAACATGAAGCATGTCAAAAAACATTTGACAGTTCCGATCATCTTGTTTATTCCTCTTGAAGAAAAAAGCCATTGCAAATTTTTAATTTACATGCCTTACGAGAAAAGATAAATAAATTTGGGAGGAGTACTCAGTACACGAACAAAACAGTGACAGCAGAATTGGCTGGCTGTGGTTGGTAGTAAGCCTTCTGTACAAATTGTTCACCTTTTGGTTTAGAGCAGCGCATTAAAGAATTAAATAAAAATTATGCAATGCTTCCTCTCTTTCCTTCAAAAACTTCAGCCTTATCTACTCTAAATAATATGCTAATTATAGTCAGAGTAGAACACATTGGAACAATTCAAATTTGAACTTAGTGGTCAATTTGGGGGCCTAGATGGGGTCAAGGAGTCATGATGATAACATTTTCGTATTCTACATCATTGGTTGCATCTGTATACCCGTTTTCATGTCAAATTGTCGAATTCCAGTTATGAAGCGATGTCATTGGCGCCAAATTGGGGTAACCAAAGTGGGCGTCTTAATAAGCTCCAAAGACAGGAGGCTACAATTGACGCTGATAATTGACAAGACAAGAGACTGGCATGCCCAATGGCTACCCATAAACCTACATGTAACTCGGTTAATAAATTCGTATGACTTTTTTTTTACAGAGCTGAGAAGAGAAAGAGGGGGACAGGATAAACTTCAGGGATTCAGCAGGTGCTCGTCAAACAACAGGTTATCACGAGCTTAACTGTTAAATTTAATAGGTATTAGTAGTAGTAATAGTAGTACAGGGCTAGGCATAATAATTTGAACAAAATTGAAATTTGAATTTTAATTGATGTATATAGTCTACATATCATCAAGACACTATCTGTAAGTCTAAGGTCTACACTGCCAAAAAAACTGCTCCGGTTTTTTGTCCTTTATTTGTGCACACAAGCTTTATATTAACTAACCAACTAATTTAATTCTAAGTTTAATTATATTTACGTTTTAATGACACACCACAGATAGAAGTTCGCTTATTCTATCTCTCTTCTTCCTGATGAAGCAAAGTTAAATAAATAAAATTATGTACATGCAGCCTTGTACTTTGTTTTGCAGTCTGCTGATTCCTCTATTTTTTTCGGTTTTCTCGTGTGTTAGAGGTGTACTTGGTTTATATAGCCAGCGTACACGCACACGTTTTTGTCTACCGATGCACACAGAGAGTAATGTTTTTATTTGTATTTTGTATTCCCCTCCAATTTAAAACAGGACAAATTAAAAAATTTCCGAATAATTTGCATTGCGTTGCGAGTATCTCTTCCTTTTCCAGTTGCCTCTTCCTTTCACCAGGTAGGGATAAAAATTGGATGGAAATTGTGGAAACCCAAAATATTTTTAATTGTCTAGTCATTTGCGTTAATAATACACGTTGCATATTACAAATAAGAGATGTAAAAAAGGCTCTTCAGCTCTCTCGATATAAAATCCTTCAAAAAACCAAAACATAGATCTTCTCGAGCCAAAATATACAGGTCCGTGCTAAAATATAATACAAATTTATTAGCAAAAAGCCAAAACAAGGCGATCATTCTTCTTTCTCGGTGACGAGCTCACTTTCACTCTGTACATTTCCGGAACATTATATGCATACAAGGGCGATAACAAAATGAAGGGCGTTTAGTTTTTCACAGAGAATTTTTTACGATGAAGACGAATAAGAAGCAAGTTTAGCTTCTTATTTTACTGCTGTTTACAAATTACCACAACATCACATTAATACAACAATTTCATGTTAGCTGCCTTCCCATGCCATATGCGCCCTCCTCCAAAATTAAACACTTGTCATTCCACCTACTAAATCGCCTAACACATAAAAGCGAGAAATGCATACGAAAAAGATTGTTTTGAATGGATAGGCGAAGATCGTTCAACCAACACATTTTCAAGCTTCAACTCAAAATTTACCTTTTTTGGGTAGTAAGATTATGAGTCAAGAGCAATGGTGGCAACATGTAATTCGGTTTGTATCATAATAGCACAACATTCACACTGTTTTCCCTCTAGTATATATCAAGTATACAGAACAAGTTGGTAAAATCATTAACGATGGTCATTCATACATTCTTTCAGCAAGCCAAACAGAGGCTTGCTCACTCTAGCGATTAAAAATCGCAATAGTAGAATCAGAATAAAGATTGCTTCCATCCCAGCTTATAATTTCATGACAGGAAGACATATTATGTAATAAAAGGAATTAATCTAGGTAGTTCTAAAAATACTAGATAACAGTTTAATCTCTTATCGATTATCTTTGCTACACTGAAAATTCCATCAGATTAAAACTTTTTTAAACCTGCAAAATTTGAGATAACTAAACGAAAAGTGGAAGTGGGGCAAGTTGATACTCTTGTTAAATCATCAGAAACTTATTTCCGTGACATGATGCACTTTGATATTCCATTTTACACACTACTTTTTAACTACATACACAACCAACTCGACAGAAAAAAACTTTCAGAAAGTCTCCTCACTTAATTTCCAGGTTTTTGCTGGATTGGAGTGGATGACAGAGGGGAAAACAGGGTACGCCCAACATTTCCAGTAACAGCGCAACTTTTTTGTTGCTAGTTTTGGGTTTGGCTTGTTTTGTTTGCTGTTGTATGAAAGATGAGAAACTTTTTTGTGTTTTAAATAGTAAATATTCCAATTCCATGCAAGAGATATGTGTATGTAGTGTATAAAT